>JAHWFP010231686.1:149304-235881 GCA_023313725.1 Lithobius niger | reverse complement strand
GCCTTCGCCCTGATGGCTGCAACGGGAAGCACCTACCGTCTCGATATCAAGCACGCCTCCCTGTTAGTTAGGAAGGTACGTCCAGCTCCTTCCGTTCTACTGGCTCACAACCAGTCACTGGCAGAAACCAACGCCAAGTATCCCCTCCAACGCGTGGAAGTAAAAACTTTTACTAATGGCAGCCTCCAAGGAAACTTGGACAATGTCATGTTGGGAAGTCTGCCTTCCATGTGTATCATATGACTAGTTTCCAATAAAGCTTACAACGGAGTCTACGCAGAAAACCCCTTCCACTTCAAAAATTTCGACATGAATCACTTGGCTCTGATAGTCGACGGTCGTCAAGTTCCCTCCACCGCTTTCAAACCCGACTATACAAACAATTTGTTTGCTCGCAGCTACACCAGCGTGTTCCAAGCCATCGGCAAGCTCGGACAAGATGAAGGGCCCGACCTGAGCTATCTGGAATACAACAAGAGAAATGCGTTGTACGGATTCGACTTATCCAGCGATTTATCCAGTACTCAGAACCATTTCAATCTGGTGAAGCAACGCAACATTCGAATAGACATTCGGTTCAGTAAAGCACTTACAGAAACTGTGAACCTCGTACTGTACATGGTGAACCAGACAGTTATTGAAATTGACAAGTCACGCTCTATCATCTACGATTATTAAAAAAAAATGAACACCCTCGAACTGCGTCATGCTGCCACGAGCGAATAATACTTCAGCGGCGTCTTCTCCTGCGATATGCTTCCCAAGATTGCCGAACACAGAGCGTACATCATTAATCTGGACAATTCATCCAAGCCAGGCAGTCACTGGGTAGCCGTGTGGTTCGTTCCATCGAAAAAACAAGTATACTATTTTGATTCCTACGGACTGAAACCTACGAACATTCACATCATCCGTTCCTGAAACGCAACTCTATTTTCAAGTTCTATAACGACAGCATCCTCCAGTCTAATTGTTCAACAGTGTGTGGCCAATATTGTTTGTACTTTCTGTGGCACTGCGTGCGTGGATACCCCTCAGAACGCACCCTCTCTGATTTCGACGAACATTCTAGAGTAGAAAACGATCTAAGAGCTGTACAGTTTGTTGAAAAGAAGTTTTCCGTGACATATCGGCCTCCCTTCTACGATGCTGGTTGCGTACAGAAATCCCAATCTCTCCAAACACGCAGCATGATGTGATTTGCTTAAAGACTGTGCATCGAAGAATTTTTTCTTCAGTCTTTTGGCAAGATGGAAGCTAGTCACTACACGACTTCGGACCGTGAGAAAACTTTTGCCGGAAGATGGAGTCATACCGATCACTTGACGGCTCGCAAAATGGCCGAAGCCGGATTCTTCAGGTGCGGAAAACAAGTGGACGATAAATTTGAATCACGAGACGTCGTGATGTGTGCCTGTTGCGGTTTTCGTCTCGGAGACTGGGTGTTGGAAGATGATCCTCTCGTCGAACACAAGAAGTGGAGATCATCCTGTCCTTTCGTGCTCAAGTTTCCCAGAGGAAACGATACTGATGACCAGGACGAATTCCGTAAAGTCTACCCCGATGCATTTTGTTACTACTGCGAATGTGCGAGATAATGGTGCGATAGAAGAAGAAGAATTATCCTAGGAAAACGATCCTACAGTATTTAATCTTTTTATTTTTTAATTTTATATAATGGTTTTGTAATCTTAATCATAATAGAAAAAAAGTCTGTATACACAAAATAAAAATGTGAATGGTCTTTTTTCTCTCCTTTTACTTTTTTGGTGTGTCAATGTCTGTTTTTTTTTTACATGTGACTTTTTTTTGGAAGAGAACAGAAAAGTTTTTTTCCTTTTCTGAAGTAAACAGATGAAGAGATGAACAGAAAAAAAGTTTATTTTTTGTTTTTTTTTTGGAAAAGTATTTTACTTTTCTGAAGTAAATGTTTTGTTTCGGATATTTTATATATTTTATATTTTATATTTTACAACAGAAGAAAAAAAAGGTTTTGTTTTAATCTTTTCAGATAAAATCTCGATGCATCCTAAAGTTTTCTTCAGTGAGAGATGACGGAGCATTACTACTCAATTGCAGACCGTGAGAAAACGTTTAAAGGAAGATGGAGTCATACTGATCATTTGTCGGCGCTCAAAATGGCCGAAGCAGGGTTCGTCAAGTTCGACGATGAATGAGACACCGTGATGTGCCCCTACTGTTACTCATCCTTTACAGGCTGGGGTCACGAAGATGATCCCATATCCATGCACAAGCAGTGGAGCCGTTCCTGCATGTTCGTTCAAGCTTACCTGAAAGGACTTTTTTTACCCGATGACGACAGCGAAGTTGAAGACGATGACTTCAAAGTGATCTATCCAGGTTTTGAAGACTACAGGATCGAGTGAGAAGGAAGAGTGAGAGACAAGATGAAGCAAAAAGGACTCATGTCTCTAAGTTTATTGGGGGCGAGAGAAAGAAGGTACGCAGCTGAAGGATACCTCCGGTTTTTAAAACCTGATGAACCAGAAACTGAGATAGATCCATCCCGTACCTTTATCTGGTGCTAGAGAAAACAAAACCAGTTTGTATAAATAAAAGAGTTATTACTTTAAAACAATAATGTGTTTGCGTTGTTTCTTTCATGATACATTTTTTGTTGTTGTTTGATGATACATTTTTGTTGCGGGCCGGTGGGCGCGTGGGCGGGCTGGGTGGTGGCGAGCGGGACGCGTTGCGTCCCACTCGCTGCCCCTCCCCACACACACACACACACACACACACACACACACACACATACATACATTAAACATTCCAAACACAACCTGCGTTCACTTTCTGTCATAACCATTGAGTTAAAACACTACTTGTTCCCTGGAATTGAAGTTCAACTTATGGTTCGTTGCATTCGAGTGAACTCTAATCCGTTTTTACACAGCTGTGAGCATGGACATACAAACTCTAATGCTTTTTTTCTAAACAGCAAAGCCGTTTTTGCTCTTTTAATTATTATATGTTAGTAATATTAATAACTGCTTTCATTAAAAAAAAAATTAAATGAAAATAATTGTTTCTTAGATATAAAATAGAATATGATCCGTTACTTTCCTAATTTTTACGACAATTATTATTAATTTATTACAAAAGTATTTACGGTTAATATAAATCTCGCATAATATTTGAAGTAGTGTGGTTGCCTCTACCGCAATGCCAACTTTCGAATATTAGCTGAGATTAGCCCTAAAGACACGTTTATTCCACTATTCTCCTTTTCGTTCAGGCAGCTAGAATTTAATTTTGATAGTAAAGGTGTTGTTTTGATAGTAAAGGTGTTGGTTGCCGTGGTAACAATGCTACCTGGTTTAGCTAAATCCGACATTGTTTGACTAAATGCTTGCAGTCCTGTAATCCGTTATAAAAAAACTAACAGAACAAAAAACGGCTTCACCGTTTAGAAAAAAAAAACATTAGAGCTCGTATCACATACTCACAGCTGAGAAGGTACACAAATAAAAAAATCACTCGAACGTAACGAACTATAATTTGAATTCCAATTCCAGAGAACAAGTTCTGTTTTCACTCAGTGCTTTTGTCAGAAAGTAAACACAGTTTGTGTTTGAAATGTTTAAAGAATATGTGTGTGTGTGCATGCTTGTGTGTGTATTTTTTGTGTGAAATATCCAACCATTTTGTTTGTTTGATTATTAATGCACATGTGTGTGTTTGCATGGAGGCTGGCATATCACAATCCTTGTTCCCTGGAATTGGAGTTCAAATTATATTTCCTAGCGATCGAGTGAACTCAATCCGTTATATGTGTACCTTCACAGCTGTAAGTATGGGTTACGAGCTCTAATGCTTTTTTCTAAAACTGAAGCCGTTTTTTGTCAGTTAATTTGTTGGCTTTCTTTCCTTCCTTTTTATTGTAACTGCTACGGTCTCGTGTTATCTTGTGTACAGTATGTCCGCTGTCCACCGATTTTTGTTTGCAAAAAAACGGAATATCAAAAATACATATTTATGGTCATGTTCTACCCAATTAGCTTTGTCCATAGTCTATTATTTGATTGAAACACACTAGCTTATGCCTACATTTAACATGTGTCATTTCGATGGGAAGCTGATTCTGCATTGTTGCAAACAATTGCGGAAACAATTCAACTGGCCTAGCGAAGCCCGCAGTGAAGAACTAAGCAAGCCATTCAGTCATATTGGTGCCCAATTTTGAGGCCGTTGGCCGAAAAAATTATAGACTTAGCATTACAAGGTTTAAAACTGGAAGATTTAAGTGAAAACCATAACCGTTTCATTTTGGTTCTCAACAACGAGTTAAGAGATTTATTTCAGAGGAGTGCAGTATCCTGTCTTCGTTGCTGCAGTAATCACGTATCCCAGATCAGTGATGGCAACAAATCATCAGTGACGACACATTTTCAACAGTTCAAGCCAAGACCATCTTTAACAGCTGATTCTTGAAACCAATTAAACCATTAACTGACCAAAAATGGCTTCGTCGTTTAGTAAAAACCATTAGAGCTCGTATCCCCATACTCACAGCTGTGAAGGTGCACGAATAAAAACGGATTAGAATTCACTCGAACGCAACGAACTATAATTTGAACTCAAATTCCAGGGAACAAGTACTGTTTTTGCTCATTGGTTATGTCAGAAGTAAACGTAGTTTATGTTTTAAATGTTTAATGTCTGCGTGTGTGTGTATGTTTCTGTACATTTAATTTGGTGTTGTACAGACTTTTAAAAAATATTTGTCTGTATTTGTTGTTTTATATTTTAACCATGTTCCTATGAGTGGCTATATGTGTATTTTGTGTGCACCTATAATTTGTGAAACAAGCTTACTCCTAATTAAGACAGTTTTTATTGCCTGTCTTTGTGTATGTATTTTTCATCCTTTGTAGGCATTTTGCTGTTTACGGCGTCTGTTTGTATGTGTTTTAGATTTTCGTTCTGTTTCATATGCGTATGTAAATGTATGTTGTATTTTGTGTGCGTATCTTATTTGTGTGAAGTATCCAACCGTTTTGTTTATTTGATTAGTGATGTGCACGGAGACTGGCATGTCACAATCCTTGTTCCCTAGAATTGGAGTTCAGATTATTGTTCGTTGCGTTCGAGTGAACGCTAACCGTTTTTATTCGTGTACCTTCACATCTATGACTATGGGGATACGAGCTATAATGCCTTTTTCTAAACGGAGAAACCGTTTTTTGATCAGTTAATTTGCTGGCTTTTTTTCGCTTCCGTTTTATTGTAATTTCTATGGTCTACGGTCTATCATGTGTACGGTGTGTCCACTGTACACCCAATTTTGTTTGCAAAAAAACGAAATATTAGAAAGGCATTTTTCTGTTTAGGTTCTGCCCCAGCTTTTCTCACGTTTGTTATTTAATGGCAACGCACTAGCGTGTGTCTAGAATTAGCATGTATCATCTGATGGGTAGTTGATTCTGCTTTGTGTGCAAGCAGAAGCAGTAATTTTGGAAACAATCGTGGAAACATTCAACTAGCTTCCCGAAACCTGCATTGAAGAAGTAAATAAATCATTCAGTCATGTCGGCTGTCCAATTTTATGGCTTCAAAATTATAGACTTTGCGCTCTGTGGTTTAAAACTAAAAGATTAAATCGAAAACCAAGACCATTTCATTTTGGTTCTCGACAACGATTGAATCTAGACACACGCTAGTGTGTTGCCGCCATGTAACAGTAGATCATCCCATTGTAGACATCCGATTATTAAAAAATTGATTGTTAATGATAAAAAGGCGGCTCAATAGCAGACATGTGTCTGTTAACTGTAAGCAGCTGAAAGCATATTTTGGCATGTTGAGGATAAATCCCAATGCGACAGAAATGTTTCAAATTGTGGAAACTGTAAGGGGAAGGGTCAGATTTTAAGAAAAACTAAAATTTAAAGGATGAGTGTCCACCAATCATAGAGAAAAAGATGCGTCAATAACGTTGTTTTTATGTTACTGTCTAGCATGCTAGGTAGCTGGATAGCTATTAAGATTTTTCCCATGTTAAATCCCATAGACGTTTTGCTCATGGCTAGCGAAAAATTGAGAAGGCCTACGTAGCTGAATTTTGGCACACGGATGCATGGTGATCTGAGCATGGTCCTTTTGTTGGTTCGAGAGTTGTAGTGGTCAGGACAAATGCGTGGGAGGGTTTTGAAATACCCACCAGCGAATTTTAATTGTAGTTTCTTTTCCAAGTTGCAACAAAAGATTTCAAGCAACAATGTCTTGAACAATCAACACTGGTCTTTAGATTTATTGTAAAAGCCTGCACGAACTAAAAACTGAACTGTTACGAAGGACAAAATAAGGAAACATTAACGTTGCCGTAGTTTGGGTTACGCAACAATACGAGCATCCACGAGCTAACGGGGTTTTTGTTAATAACCCAAAAATAAAATGCTTCGCGTTCTGCTGTTTTAGTAACAGCGACCTTCGGGTGTTTCTGTATGACTAAATGTCAATGAAATCTTGAAAAGTTAAGGGGAAGGTGCAGGGATAAACAAAACAACTGAAAGGGATGCGCTGATTGAGTGAGCGAAGCGAATGAAATCAGTGATCGTTAGCCAGTGTGAGCCAAAATGGGATTGAAGCAACTTAAGTAAGTGAAGAGTGGTCATACAATAAACTAAGCCGTGGCAATTTGGTTAATCTAACGGCTAATTGGCAATGGTAAATTTGAAAATTAGAAATGTGAAAATTTAAAGAAATAAAATTCCTCTAGAAAAAAAACACGGTGTACCCTTGTGTACGTTCACAATGAAAGTTGTGATATCCGCCCAAAACCAAAACTGGTAGAAAAAACCGCCAAGTTGCCCAAAACGATCGGCCTTTGAAGGTAGTGATATCATTCAACCAAGGAATGGCCGCCAAAGTCAATCCTATTATTCAAGTTAATCGCACCCAATAATACTTTGGACGTTAAATGAAAACTTGAAGATTGCTACAGCGAGTAGCAATCTTCAAGTTTTCATTTAACTTTCGAACTATTAGTCGGTGCGTTTAACTTGGCTAATAGGATTGACTTTGGCAGCCTTTCCTTGGTTTAATTACATCACTACCTTCAAAGGCCGGTCGTTTTGGGAAACTTGGTGGGTTTTTCTACCAGTTTTGGTTTTCGATGGATATATCTAATGGAGCCGCAGCCAAACCAATCCAATCCAATATACTTTATTGGGGAATCGGCTCTAGGCCATGCGCCCACCCTAAAAATAACTACACAAAAGAGAACAGCAGCCCAAAGCTAACAGCAGCCCAAAGCTACCACGACAATGTTATTTTCCCCGTGCCTGAGCATCGTTGCATCTTGTTTGAGCAAAAGAAAGATGGCGCGTCAAGTGAAAAAGTTTCTACTTGAACTAAAGCAAATGGGTCTCCTGAAGCAGCATGAAATTGACATGGGACTTGTCACGGACCAGGTATATGCAGAGTTACTGGAGCAAGCAGAACAACAGGGAATAGATGAGTTGGAATTTAAGCTTTATGGAGTGGTAGGAGGGAAAATGGATCAAAGTGCAGAAGGGTTAGAGACAGGAGACTTGAACAATGGGTGTAATAACGGAGATAAAGTGATTGTTGCATCTAATGTCAACAATGTGCTACATGGGTTTGTTACTGATTGTGTTTACGTTAGAACTTCAGAAAGTTATCGTGTTGCAGACAAAAGTATGCCTGCGTTGTACTCTGATGTTGTTCACTCAAAGAGGGACCACGATTATGAGAGTGTAGTGCCAGATGTAAATGTGGTAGAGATGTCTGAAATGGACCAGAATGATAAGAATTTGCTGGGGTTGAAGAAGTTCTACAAGGGAAGCTTCTCTAACTTCAAGATGCAGACGTCCCTCATTTTCATTGCAGAACAGGCTGGTAAGCCATACTTTTCTTTGGATATGCGAGATGCACTGGCGGAAGTGGTGGATTTGAAAGATGTGACATGGTTGTGTTGGTTGCGTGCCAACAACGTGTTTCAGGTCACGTTTGCTAACTACAATGCCAAGGAAGCTGTCAAGAAAGTCAGATCGGTTCAGTTGAATGATTTTAAAGCCAGCATTTATGACTTACACGAGCGGCTAGTGCGCATCAAATTGCACTGGCTGCCACTTGAAGCCAGGGTGGAAGACATCGAATGAGCCTTCATAAACTACGGTGTTTTGGTCAGCCATAAAATGGAGCTGCATACTGCTGAAGGATTACGCCATTGTCATTCAGGAGTTCGTAGTATAGTGCTAAAATTGAAAGCCTCGGTGCTTTTAAAAGACGTCCCAGATGTCATAGGAGTCAGGGGAATTCAAGCTCTCCTTGCTATAGCAGACAGGGCTCCTCGTTGTTTAAAATGCTCAGTCCGAGGCCACGTTCGAAAATTCTGCCCAAATGTGTACTGTAGACTGTGTCTGAAGGCCATGCCTAAGGAAGCCCCGTGTGAGCATTTTCAGAATCGTCCTGCTCGTGAAGTGATTCGCAGTAGTGGTAATGTGGTGAACCAAGAGTGTGGTGCTTCGTTGTGTGCGCAGTCTTCGGCTCCCGCTGTTCAACAAATGGTTCCCGTGTGTCAGGAGTACAAGATACTTTACTTTTTGGCGCCACGTGTGTATTGGAGGTAGCGTCGGAAACAGGTCCTGTGACGGCCCGTGATCCAGATGGGTGGTCTGTGCAGAGAAGTAAACGCTCTAAGAAACGCCCTTGTGAGGTCACCTCGCCGCATTCTCAAAAAGTTAAGGTTATTAACCAGAACAAGTTTGTTCTGCTTGGTAGTAAGAAGAGTGGTGCGTCAAGTCCAGAGATTGGGCAGTCCTCATCTACTCGCCTTGACCCACATGTTAGTGAAGGTGGTCTGAATGTAAATGAGATTTAATCGGCAGACATGCCAACCCTACCTGTTATTGTTGAAAGAAAGGAGAGCGGAGTGGGAGATTTGAATGATGTGGTTATAGAATGTGCTATTGTAGAGGTGTCTGCAGAGGAAGGGTGCGGAGGGGATGGTGTTGGTGAGGGAACAGTGGGTATGGAAGTGCTAGAGGGTGGGTCTGAAGTTGGTTAGATTTAGCATTCAACTTATATGCTCTTGGAATGTGCGGGGGGCTGCCAATAAACTTGAAGATATAGTGGAGAATTTGATATCCTAGGTATTTTGGAGTCTACGATTTCCCTTAGGGATGACTCCTTATCTTGTTGACTTCAGTGCTATTGCTGGCTCCTGTAATTCCACCATAAGGGTGTTCGTTAGAAGTTGGGTTCCCTTTCTTTTGTTTACCTATCCACTTTGTCCTGGTACGGACTCTTGTCTGTTCAGAGTGTGGTGGGATGGTATCTGGGTTACGGTAGGATTCATCCATGTAATGGGACGTTTCACGAGTCACGATTGGAACGAGTGGTTGAAGTCTCTTCCCAGACCGTTAATTTTGGGAGGAGATTTCAATGCCCACCATTGGCTCTGGGGTAGCTGGATTTACAACACTACTGGAAGAATCTTACAGATTCCTTAGAGCAGCAGGATTTGATAATGGTTCAGGATGGTACCACAACCTTTATGAGGAGGTATGGGGGGGGGGGGGAGATTCAAGAGTCGGTGTTGGACGCCTTCCTGTGTTCTCCTGGGATGTCCCATTCATTCTCCTTTCAGGTTTCGCAGGACTTTCGTGGTAGTGACCACTTCCCCATAGCTCTTTTCCAATGTCCTGGACGTGTAAGCTTCGGTGCCATGTGTCAGCGGAGGACAGCGAGACCTATCATCCCAGCGGGTGTTTATGGTACTTGGTCAGCCCAGTGGATCACCAAGAAGATCTCCAATGTTGTTAGTAGACGTGGAGGGGGCAAACGCGTCCCCATTTGGTGGACTGCCACTTGCAGAGCGGCCATGTGTGACCGTAGGCGGTCGTACCAGAGGTTCCGTAGTTTTCAGTCCTTGGAAAGGTGGTTGTCATTCGTGGGCACTGCCACTGTGACGCGAATCATTTTGAGGAAAGAAAAGACTTCTTTCGGCCAACGGTTGGAAACAAAATTATGGGAACGTAAGGAGGTATTGGTTGAATCCTGAAAAATGCAGGGCGATTCTCCACGACATCATAACAGATGTTCAAAGTGGCCGCCATTTGCCTGGATGCATGCCTTTGCTCTTCTGCTAAGGGATGCACGGATTCTCTCGCGTAGTCCTTGGTTTTGCCTGACTTGCTGAAATGTAGCATCAACTTGTTGCCGCAGTTGTGCCTTGGTTTCAATGTTTCTTGAATACACGAGTCCCTTCACGTAGCCCCAGATGCAAAAGTCCAATGGGTTCAGGTCTGGTGATCGAGAAGGCCATGGACGTGGTCCACCTCGTCCAATCCATCTCTCTCCAAACAGTTCATTGAGGTGTTGCCTGACAGCAAGCTGGAAATGGGCTGGTGCCCCATCGTGCATGAGCCACATCATCTGACGTGTCATGAGTGGGACATTTTCGAGTACTCTAGGTAGGTCATCTCGCGGGAAGGTGAGGTATGAATCCCCAGCAAGCCTGTTGGGTAAAACATGCGGCCCTATGAGAACATCCCCTACGATACCAGCCCACACATTGAAAAGAACCGATGCTGATGCCGTGATTGCAGGATCGCGTGGGGATTTCCATCAGCCCAGACATGGGTGTTATGGCAGTTGACAGTTCCATCACGGGTAAATCCAGCTTCATCAGTAAATAACACATTATGCAGGAAAAGAGGGTTAGCAGTGCAATGCTGATGCAGCCACTGGCAGAATTCAGCCCGTGCCGGATAGTCGCTTTCGTCTAGGGCTTGCACTCTCTGCAGGTGGTAAGGACGCAGCAATTGTTCATGGAGGATTCTCCAGACAACATCATGGTTTACAGTTTCTGCTGCGGCAATCCGCCGTGTGCTCGTTCCCGGGTCCTCGTCAACGCTCTGTAGCACTCACTCTTCCAGTTCAGGAGTTCAGACCGTTCTTGGTCTTCCCTCTCGTGGAGCAACCTCGAATGAGCCACGCTCACACAGACGTGAGTGGGTCCTTGCAAACATACGACGGTCTGGATGATGCCTTCTGTTTGGATAGGTCTCAGCGTACAACCGTGCAGCTTCCGCGGCGTTTCCATTGGCCCGGCCATACATGAAATACATGTCGGCCATCTCTTGATTGGTATGGTTAACAGCCATTGTGCTCTGGAAATACGTACAAACACATAACCAGACACTGTAGTTGTGAGATGTACTTGTGCTCAACACATGGGGAATGTCTGGGCACAGATCATGAACTGGGGATTTTTCACTTGTCCTTAAGAGACATTGTTTTTTATGTTTCTGATTTTAGCTCGCTGCTCCTGAATGTTGGCTGAAAATGTGTGTGTTTTTGTGGGACAAAGGTCACTGGATCTTGGAAACCGGTCGATTCCGGACCTATGTTTATATGGAGTTTTTTGTTCGTCTGGATGAGTACTACATACCATGTAAGTTATGACCATGATTTTTCTGACACCCTGTATAGAAGCCGCCGGGGAGGTCCCGGTTCGGATCAAGGCTAAAGAGTCCTAGCCGCGCTTTGTCTCAGGGCAGGTAGGGGTGGTTGCGACCCGATCGCCAGACTTCTAGTGCGGTACTCCTCTCTAGGTCCCTGGGCCAGAAAGATGCTTGGTTCTCTCGGGTTGGGTGCGAGTCTACTCAAGCGACAGGGCCTAGGAAATTTTCTGGCTCCTCACCATGGTCTTGGTGTAGTGATGTCCTGCCGCTCCTGGTCAGTGACTGTCAGGCGGTGCCGATCGCGAATTGCGTGGAGATATACAGTGATGCGTCGTTTCACAGGGAAGTCTGGGAAGGAGGAGCAGGTGTGTACGTGTCTGGCCTCCGTCAAGAGTTTGATTTCTTTCTCCCGTACCTACCATCGGCATTTCTGGGGTAGCTGGTGGCCATTTCAATTGCACTGGACATTGGTCTTGATGTGCGGTTGCGCTGTTTCAGAGTGGTTTCTGACTCGGCAGCAGGTATAAAGTTTCTGGAATCAGCATTTAGGGCATTGGATCTGAGTCACCCTCTGGTGGTTGAAATCGGGAAAAAGTTGGTGAGTGCGCTCCACTGTGGAATCTGTGTGTCCATCTACTGGACTCCTGGACACACCGGGTGTTTCAGGAACGAATTGGCTGATGAGCTCGCTAGGCGTGGGTATGAGAGACGGAGTAGTCCTGTTACATTCCCAGTTGCCCCTAAATATCTTTATTCAGTTCTGAGGAGTCTGGCCTTACAGGAGTGGCAAGAGGACTGGAATTCCAGTGTAGTGGG
Organism: Lithobius niger; assembly: GCA_023313725.1. Lineage (NCBI taxonomy): Eukaryota > Metazoa > Arthropoda > Chilopoda > Lithobiomorpha > Lithobiidae > Lithobius > Lithobius niger. The sequence goes on along the minus strand of JAHWFP010231686.1, from coordinate 223,609 downwards.
TGAGACGTTGTATGACATCTATCCCAGTGTCTGTTCCACGTACTCTGGATTGCCTCGCGAGAAGGGATGCCACGGTGCTGTCAAGATTACGGACTGGACACATCATGCTGAGGGCACATGCGTTCAGGTTAGGGTGGGCTGCCACGCCAACCTGTGCCTGCGGCACTGATACTGAAACCGTGTCTCACTTTTTGTTTGTGTGTCACACATGGGCGGCTTATCATGGGCCCTCCATGCAGATCTGGGACGCGGATCTGAAAGAGGTTCTTGGTGTACCCCCGCACATTTCTGGTACCACAGCTCTAAGGCAGGTTCTTCGATTCTGTAAGATGACCGGGCGTTTTAATTAGAAGCTTTTCAAAATGTAATTAGGTAATGTAATTAGGTATTCAAGATGAGTGTGCACGGGACATTGCCATGGTTATCTGGATTAGGTATAAGTTTAGAATTAAGTTATAGTAGAGTGTATGACTGCGCAGGTCCTGTAGACTCTCAATAAATCTAATCTAATCTGTGTTCTGTTACCCGATCTTGTGCGCATCACGCCTTTATTGCACCATTGTAACATGTAACATTTTCATATTGTTAGCCGCTCCTCCACGTCCGGTCCAGTTTTTTTTTTAATTCTCGTGCGCAAACGAACTCTAATAAGCACTGCCTGCCAGCCGTGCTAATATCATTTATAAGCTGCAACCCAAATTGATTGTACCCGACAACCCATCACATTGCATTGTACGTCCCCAAACAACAATTGTAACATATCACAAGAGTTCTCGACATGGAACACGATGGCCCCACTCTTCCTTCTTAAAATTCCAGTCCCGGTCACTATTCCATAAAGTTGTTTTCCAAGGACCGTTTTCAACTCACCAATTCGAAATTAGGAAGCTCAACCCCAACGGCCAGAGTACGTAAAAGCGATTCTCTTTCATACTCAAGTCAACCATTCCTATGCAAGAAGAGCTTCAAACAACATCAACTTTAAAACTTGACCACTGTCGGTTTCAAATGCCCTAAACTTTTGCGGTATGACTTTTTTTGATAATCCCATTAGTTTTTGAGAAAAAACAAGATTTTAATGAGTATTACGTGAAAAACGCCGTTTCTTTTATAAATGCCTTATAAAAGTGCAAGAAAGTTGCTATTAGGAACAGATCTGTACAGGAAAATTGTTGTTGATTAAATAAACTTGCTTAGCCAACCATGTTCCGTAATAAACACATATTTTCCAATAGTATCAGAAGGTTATTTATTGGGGATTTGCACTTAACCTTACTGTTCCAAATCTAGTTTTTTTAATTTAAAAATCACAGCACATAATTCTAAACTACCTTTACATCTTCTCTAAAGAGTTTCTGGCAATAACAGGGCCTAGGACAATTCTCAGATTCGGGTACTCCTTTGCATTTGCGAAGTTAAACTACCCTCTTTTTCTCTGTCACCGTAATCCAAAGTTCATAGTTTTCCACTTATCATGGTAATGATACAGGGCATTAACAAAGCCGTAACTGTCAGTAGAACAAATCACAGCTCCACTCACGTTTGAAGTAATTGATGTGTGAAAAGTATGGGCTAGCATCCTGTCACCTGCTTCTTTCACAGATTTGATACAGTAGGGTTAAGTGCAAATCCCCCTGTAAACTAGGGCGTCATCACTTACACTGTCGATAAAGCGAAGCGAACAAGCTAACCAACAATCCAACAACAAAACAAACAAACCACCAAACAAACAAACATACCAACAAACAAATCAACAAACCAACAAACAAACCAATAAACAAACGAACATACCAACAAACAAACGAACAAATAAACCTACAAACACACAAATCAGCAAACAAACCAACACACAAACGAATAACAAAATTTAACCAACAAACAAACGAATATACCAACAAGCAAACCAACGAACTAACAAACGAACAAAAAAATCAACAAACAAACAAGCAAACAAACAAACGATACACCAGGCACAGGCAGGTGTTTGAGAATGCATTGCGGATGCATTGGCGACAGCATTGTGGCTCATCTTTTCGGTTGCTCTTTCCATCTTGTTTCTTTGTGCATTTGCTTCGTAGCGCTGGATAACGTTGTTCCTCAACAACACGTCCTATTTAACTTCTTTTTTTTATTTTTACAAACCACCTGTTGGTGTACCGCTATCAAAATCTGGTGTTAATAATTGATGTAGTCGTTATTACGTGATGCATCAAGTCAAACCAATAAACAAACCAACATACAAAAAAAAAATCAACAAACCATCAATTCCACTGGCGATATAACGGAACGGGCTCCGCTTTCACTGCTGTTTGGCTGGGTTAATCCCTTCCTTCTTTAAAACATTTATTTTAAAATTCAGAATACTCAAGTTCCGAATGGTTCGGCCCTTCAAAGGAGTGATATCAACACACCAAAACATTCGCCAAGTTAATCGCACCGCCTAATAATTCGAAGGTTAAATGAAAACTAGAACATTACTACTTTCGGTAGCAATGTTCAAGTTTTCCTTTAACGTCCAAAGTATTATTCGGTGTGATTAAGTTAGCGAACGTTTTGGTGTGTTGATATCACTCCTTTGAAGGGCCGAACCATTCAGACCTTGACTGCCCCTTTTACCAGTTTTGGTTTTTGATATGATTACAAATAACTACATCACATGCTCACTCCTTTTTTTTTAATTGTGTATTGACTGAACTCCACTACCGTGCAGATGAGTAATAAAGTGCCACGTCAACAAGAAATTGGTTTTCAACAATTTGCTACTACCTTTTGCCTATAGGCCGAACCATTCTCAACTTAGTCACCTCTTTATTGGCTTTTGGTTTGGTTTTAATTTTGTTGTAATTTGTTGTATTTAGTTAGTTTTGGTGTGTTGATATCACTCCTTTGAAGGGCTGAACCACTCTCAAATTGGTGGCCTCCTTACCAGTTTTTGGCTTTGTTTATTTTGCTTTGTTTTTAAACTTGGTTTATTTTTCGTGAATTGGACGTGAGTACAATTTCTTTGCAACGTTGTTTAGATTTATTGTGATACACTATTGTGATACACTATAGTGTGTGCCTAGGCACGTACGTCAGTATACACGTTCTCATTGTCGGAACTTTGGCCGTCCAATGAGACACGATGCCGACAATACTAACAATGGTTATAACAATATTTTTGTACTTACGCGCCCTCCCACGCCATCCCTGTTATGCCCCCAGGCTCCAAACCATAAAAGGTACGCAGTTCGTATTGTAGTGCACCAGTCGTCCAATTTCATTGCTGGAAGTCTACCCGTTATCTCGGAATCGATGAATAATCACCCGATGGGATTTAACATGGGGATGAGCGGACTAGCTAGCTAGCTAGGTAGTAACACATTTTCAACGTTATTGAGGGACTGATTTTGCATTGAAAGCAGCATTACTGGCATTCAAACACGAGTTAATTTTTGTCAGGTGGGTCATTGCTCTCGATTTCAACACAATTTAAGCTTATGTACCGCATTATTATTTTACCCTAAGTAACTGAAATGTGCCCAACTATGCTTCAAGATATAAGTCACTGACGCAATGGCGTCGCGCTACAATGGTTTACAACCTCGACAATTGAATTGATGTGATGTTTGTTGTGAAGTTTGTTGCCTAACTTGGCGCGACACACTAGCGTGTGTCTAGATCCACCCAAAACTAAAACTGACATAAGGAAGCCACCAAGTTTCCAAAAAGGGTCGGCCTTTGAAAGTAGTGACATCATACAACCAGAGAAAGGCCACTAAAGTAGCTAGCTACTTAGCTAGATAGTATCATAAAAACAACGTTGTTGATGCAACATAGGCCGAAATGCTCATACTTATTAAAAACATATTGGTTTAGAATAATGCTACAATCATTTTAAAACACAAAAATCCCTAGTAAAATCATTTTGCCTTGTGCTTTCTTGGGGTTAAGACCAATGGAAAGCTGGTGAAAAAAAGTTCAAAATGGTGTATTCAAACTTCAAAATTGGCCGACGAGAAGTAACAAAGTCTTCAACTTGGTTTATTACCAATCTATATGAAAAGTGCTCATGACGTCGTAGTATGATCGGGAAAACTAATCAAAAAGAAAGAAACTTTGACTTGTCAAAACAAACTTTGCATGAACACACTACGACGGCAAGAATAAACTATGACCTCGTTGTTGTTTGGCATCTTGGTTCTTGGCTTTTGGCCCATTTTTTTGCCCCATTTTGTCACCTTCATTATTCCTCAACGACATGCCCGATTTCGGATTTTTTATTTACAAACCATCTCTAGCTGAAACGCTATCGATGTACAAAATCTGTTTTTAAGTGTGGCAGTGGTTATTGCGTGATGCGATTATAAAGATCGCATTTGAGTGAATTCATAAACAGAGCTTCGCTCCAATAACCATCTGATACCATTGGAAAATATGTTTCTTTATTGCCAAAACAACTTAACCTGATAATTTAGCATTATATTCCTCGAATGTGATGTTCCCCTGGAGGTTTCTTCCGGTGCGCTAGCACCTGCTTGCATGCCCCTACCGCGCATGTGCGTGGCAGTCCTCCCTTATAAAAGCGACAGCGAGCACGCTATCGGCATTCATTTTCCTCCAGAGGTGTCTCCACGCCACCTCGCGCCGAAATTCGCCACTTACGCACGGAAATTGGATTCCTACCCGAAGATGGCCGCTGCTCCTGAAGCTCCCGCTTCCTCTGCTGCTCCCTCGCATGCTCTCTTTCGTCTGCAAGCTACTACTTTTGCCCTCGGCGATCGCTGGATCTCCGCCTTTGACCTTGCTGCCGTGGGCCCGATCCCTACTCCTTCCTTCACTGAAGTTCTGCCTGCAAGCAACAACGTCCTCTCGGACTCCCCCTTGCAACCAGGTCAATGCACCCACCCGCCGAACCGATGGACTTGTCGTCTCTTTGGGCTGATTTCCAACGAGTGAAAGACATCTACCGTGATACCAAGAAGTCTCTCCTGCGCGCTACGGCGGCTTCCCGCTCGCCCGCCCGAACTCTCCCTTGGATTTATCATCCAATTCTTCCCGCATAGGTCGGAGCGTCTCCCGCAGCGAAGTCTGGGACATCGTCCACGACACTGACCGAAAGTTACAAGAAAACCCCATGCCACCTCCCGTTTGCACGTCCTCCGTTCAACATGCCCGCACGCAAGACTGGGTATCATCAATATCCAGCCATGACTCACGCATACGTGGAACAACATCTCCTTCGTTTACCCAGAAGAAATGAAAGTCTTCTCCCTCTCGTCCAAAAGCCTCTCGACCGCTCGATCCACCGGCAACAGTCCCAGCGACCGCTGTCCCTCTTTCGTCCGGCAGACGGATTCACTTCCTGGATAAAGCCGGTAACGATCAGTCTATCCCGCTCGTCTCGCTTCTGAAAACTGTAGAAGAAACCGTTCCCGACTGCTTTCTCTTCAAGCCTTCTCAGACGGCCGACACGCCGGTAATCAACCTTTTCCTGAAGACTGGTTTTGGTTTTGCCCTTACAAACAAGGATTCCAAGCCACACAATCTCCTCGGCCAATCCACCACGTTGCTGACTTGCCTCCTGCGAAATGAGGGCTCCGTGCTCGGCAGAGGTGATTCACTTGTACTCAACAAGGAACCCCCACCACCTCGACTGGGCCGTGAGAACAGCTTCTTTCGCCCGCTAGGTGACAGAGCCACAAACCCAAACAATTTCGCAACTTACTCAGAATGTGAATTCCTAGGCAGCAAAGTAAAGATGGATTTCGGCACCACTGCTCTGTCAATCCCCAAGAAAGCTGATATTCCAACTTTCGTCCTCTACGAAAATGACAAGTGTCTCCGGGCCGCTTCTCAAGCAGACAACCTCAACACTACGGTCAATGCCCTCTGTGAGAAATTATCTGCAGAAGCCCGAAGAGATACGCAATCTTTCGTCCCTAATCACACAACTCTTACAAAAAGCAAGCTTTGCTACCTGTCACTCCATTAACTGGGCAACTAGAGCCCTTTTTAATAACTGCTCCTCCTCTGGGAAATTGCTCTTTCGTCCACCAACAACTTAAACGTCCCGACAAAACACCGGCTGCGTAACCAGCCCGTCCATGAATCGGATACACTTTTCCAAGGTCTTAACCCGACGCTCGCCCCACATCTTGACATTTCAAGGAAACCCAAGCCTCAAAAATATGCGTCTCCTGCTAACCGTTCATCTCAGAAGAACAAGCATTACAACCCTCAACCGCCTCCGGACGAATGGTACAAACCTGCGGGCTCCACACAGTCCTCCCGTCCGAGCAATTCCCACTTTCAGCCGAAAAACTCACAGCTCTTTCGGACGGACCAGCTTCACTCTCGTTCCGGCTAAAGCAACCAGCAGAAGCGAGCCGCTACTCCCGATCGTCGAAGCCGTCACTCGTCACCAGGGGAAAGGAGCTCCTTTCGCAAAAACCAGCAATGACGCCTCCAGTCCATCCTGCCTTCCTGTCGGTGCAAGACTTCGCCATTTCTTCCCTGCCTGGCAATCTCTCACAAAAAAACAAGGAAATCCTCTCCATCATAAAACATGGCTTTCGCCCGACGTTTTTTCTTCAACCCACCACTCTTAGCTCTCCCGCCATGGGAATTCTCTCCTCCGTCAACCCCGTCTCTTTCGTTCGAAGTCATGGAACTCCTGCGGAAAGAAACGATAAGGGAATGCCACAAGCCAGGACCGGGCTTTTACAGCTCCATTTTCACCTGACCAAAGAAGTCAGGAGGCTCCCGCTTGATTTTCAACATGAAACCCCTCAACAAATTCATTCAAAGCGACCATTTCAAGATGGAAACTCTCGAGTCCATCCGTCTTTTATTCAAACCAAACGACTGGACAGTCTCGATCGACCTTCACGTCCCACTCCATCCAGCAATCACGCACCTCTTTCGCTTCATCTACAACCAAAACGTCTACGAATTTCGTGGCCTCCCCTTCGGCTTAAATGCAGCCCCAAGAATTTTCACGATGATTCTCAAACCAATACTGGCAAGCCTACACCAGCATCAAATTCAAACCAGTGCTTACCTGGACGACTGGGCCCTCAACAACTCGGACCCCCAGATTCTGGAACTCAACAAAGACAAGACCATATCCCTACTAAACCATCTGGGCTTCGGAATAAACTATGTAAAGTCACGCCTTCTGCCCGCTCAATCCTTCACGTTCCTCGGAGCTTCCTTCAACCTACAATCAGCAACGATTGCTCCCTCTCCGGAACGAACAGAAGACTTCCTTCAACACATCCGCCTCTTTCGGTCGAAGACAAGCTTCTCTCCCCGGGAATTGAACTCCCTCATCGGGAAAATGGCCGCAATGGCGAACCTCATTCCCTACGGTCATTGGATGGTCAGGCCGTTCCATCACCATCGCATAGACAATAATTGGGCTATCAATCAGGACCTATTGGACAAGCAAATTCCTTTCAGTCCAGACTTCCCTCTAGACTCCCTTCGCTGGTGGTCGGACGTCACCAACCTCACGAACACACAACCTCTGCACGGACCCCCACCCGATTTGCTCATCTTTACTGACACGTCGAAAACCAGCGGGGATGCACATCTGGGAGCCCAAGAAGTTTCAGGCCTCTGGTCCTCAACATGCAAAGACCACATCAATACCCTCGAGCTTTGTGCAATCATACTCGCCCTACAGCACTTTCTCCCAAAGAACCAAAAGAAGACCATTCAAGTCCAGGCCGACAACACGATAGCACTGGCATAGACAAAGAAAGAAGGTGGCACAAAATCCAAATCCCTACATAGCCTAGCCTCAGAGATCTTCAACCTGTGTATTCCACACACATCACTCTTGCCTCTCCACATACCAGCAACAGGAACGTGATTGCCGACTCTCTGTCACGCTAAACACCTGCAATGGGCGAATGGTGCCTCAAGAAATTCATCTACGAATCTCTCTTCACCATCTGGGGCACTCCAATGCTGGACCTGTTCGCCACGAAGCACAATGCCAGACTTCCCCACTACATCAGCCCGATTCCGGACGAAATGGCAATAGCAGTCGACGCCCTGACGTTTTCATGGCAAGACCACGCCTACCTCTTTCCCCCCTTCAAGCTCCTTTCACAAGATCTTCAAAAAATACAAGAAAGTCAGGGCTTATTCCTGCTCATAGCCCCTCTTTGGCCATCAGCAGCATGGTTCCCACTCCTTCTAGACCTAGTAGTCGACACTCCAAGAAGTCTACCCCTTCAACCAGATCTTCTGTCACAACAGAAAGGAACAAAGCTACACCCGAACCTGGCGAACCTCAACCTACACGGGTGGCTACTATCATCAAACTCCTCAAAAAGGCTGGAATTCATCGAGAAGAGGCCAAACGCATCGTCTCAAAAGCAACCAGAAACTCCACTAACCGAATGTACGATAGCCACTGGTCAAAATGGATTCGTTGGTGTATCACAAAACAAGCTAATCCAATCAACCCACCTCTTCCCACCCTTCTGAAATTCTTCAACATTTGTTCAACATTGACAAACTCAAAGGTTCAACAATCCTGGTCTATCGCTCAGCTCTAAACACTGTCTTCAAGGCCACTAACATGACTATGACTATGACTATCGCATTTCAGCCCTCTTACGCTCATTCGAAAACGAAAGACCCACAAGCAGAAGAACAATAACGGACTGGGACCTATCACTTGTCCTCCAGTCACTAATGGAAGAACCATACGAACCTATGCAAGACAGCTCCCTCCACCTCATGACTCGCAAAATTGTTTTCCTTATTACTCTGGCAACCAGCTTCGTTGTTCTGAAATTCAAGCCCTCTCCGAAGACCCAGCATACTGCATTTTCGGGCCCAATTTCTCCTCTGTCACATTATACCCAAGGTCTACCTTCAGAGCGAAAACACAAAAACCTTCTGAACCTCCGAAACCAATAACCTTTCCGGCCCTGTCCACTCTAGTAGGAAACGAACCTGAACGTCTTCTTTGTCCAGTCAGAGCATTACGGTTCTATTTAGCCCAGACACGTCATGAGGACATCTGCTGAGGCAGAAAACCAACTCTTTTTACCAGTAGATCCCCAAACCGGAGAAACCACAGCTACTATGATGTCACGGTGGATCAAGAAAACCATCGAGGGAGCATATGAAAAACATCCATGAATGAGAGCATGAGAGTGACGGCTCATGAAGTAAGAGCTATCTTCACATCATGGGCCCACCACAACGCCAACCCGATAGAAAGAATCCTGGCAGCAGCTTCATGGCGCCATCACTCAACCTTCACCTCCCACTATCTAAGGGACATGTCAAGGGAAGAAACAGGACTACATCGACTGGGACCAATCGTTGCAGTCAAATCCGTGGTGAAACCACCATTAAGCACTCAGAACGAAGCAGAAGCAAGCCATCCATGAAGGAAGCAAGCCACCCAGATGGAAGCAAGCCATCCAGAAGGAAGCAAGACCCACAAACAACAGTCCTTTTTAGGGCTACCAACCCCTACGAAAGAGACCCAAGCTCCTGTTCCATGCTGTTCTGAATAAATTGCAAATTTTTCTCTTTCAGATAACATTTTTTGGGGGGAACGCTTGCTTGCATCCCGGGGTGATCGTCAGGGCGGTGCCCGCCACAAAACTCTGACGAGGTCAACTGATAATGCTAAATTATCTGGTTAAGTTGTTTTGGCGATAAAGAAAGAACATTTTGCAGGCCGCCAGCCTGACCGGAAAAAAATGGTTTCTTTTTGCCTAAAACATACTTAACCTCACTACCGCCCTGCCTCCCCTCTCGAGTCACCGCCTGACACATTGAGAGTATAATGAACTCCGATAGCGTGCTCGCTGTCGCTTTTATAAGGGAGGACTGCCACGCACATGCGCGGTAGGGGCATGCAAGCAGGCGCCGGAGCACCGGAAGAAATCTCCAGGGGAACATCACATTCGAGGAATGTAATGCTAAATCATCAGGTTAAGTATGTTTTAGGCAAAAAGAAACCATATTTAGCCGGCCTGTCTGGAGGCCGGCAAAATGTTCTATTTATTACGAAACATGGTTGGCTAAGCTAGTTTACTTAATCAACACCAGTTTTCCCGTACAGATCTGTTTCTAATAGCAACTTTCTTGCTCTTTTATAAGGAATTTACTCAAGAAACGGCGTTTTTCACATACTACTCATTAAAATCATGCTTTTTCTAAAAAACTTATGGGATTATCAAAACAGTCATACCGCAAAAGTTGTAGGGCATTTAACGGCGATTAAAATGGACTATAAGAAAGTTAAAATCGGACCACCAGTAAGGAAGATATCATTGGGCATAGTTCCCAATATGGCGTCCAATATGGCGTCTAATATAACTGCCAAACGACCATGATTTGGACCTCGTGACCAATTGTGTTTAACACTCCTGTAGGTGTGTAATAATGACCAGCAATCAAACTGAGGGTACATAAAAGTGCATACGTGCATCGAGCTAGCTAGCTCCTAGACTAAATGGTGGAATAGGGACTTTAGGGTTACGGATTTAGTGAAAATAATAGTGAGGTCCTGGGTTCAGCGCCAAGCTGGTCCTTCTAAGGTTTGCTACACTCCATAATAAATATTAGCTAGCTGCAGCGGAAAACATCAATACACTTGCGTCAGAATAAATAGGTGGCCAAACGTATTATTTTTTAACAAAAGCAGGTGATGTTTATTATGGGAGAAGACGAGTACAGTTAAAATATATTACAGGTATGCTAATGTTAAAAAGTAAGAATGGGGCTAAAATTGGTGTTTTGACTACACAGTTCTGGGTAACTTCAAACATGAATACACTTGTAAAATTGCTGAACTTGATTGAAACGTTTGGGGGGAATGTTACATGCTTGACGAGTCACTATTAATTTTGTAACAAGACTGAAACGGAATACTACCATCTATAACTCACAACGAATGGTTTCGATGCTACTGTAAGCAAACGGAGATACGAGAACAATTAGAAGGTTCAACGTTAGATCCCTTACACAAAAACCAATACCTACCTACAATCACAGTCATCATGATAACCTTATTCTTTAATGAATATTACTTCTTCATAACTGTTCCTCTCACAATAGAGCCACCCAAGATACATTTAAGTGATGTGACGACCAACATCACTAAGCCTAAAAAACCCAGCAGTAGGTCTACCTCTCGACGCAATTATTTTCCAAAACTAACCAAGTAACCTGGGGGAGAACATGACATAACACACAGTGTGTAAAATTCCTGAAGCAATATAAGTTTTCCTATACCTTATATTAAAGAATTTGGATTACTTTAGTAAAGTGTCAGCACGGTTTGAAGCCTGAAAGAAATCTTGTCCAAGCGCCAATATTCATGGACGATGTGGTATGCCAACTGAAGTCGCATACAAGAGCTAAGACAACGCCTTCTTCCGGCTACCGAGAGGGAAACCCCATCACTAAGGTGGTAGAGAAAAAATAAATATATTTTTTTTAATTTCTGGGACACCCTTCTATTGGTAACAGAAACTATTCTGCAAAAGACCTTTAAAATATTTGAGGGGTGCCGCATACCAAGTGACGTTTTACCCTTAGCACTACTCGTTATTTATAGTCATATCAAGCATATTATAGCCATCCCCATTTACGTCTCAGAAAGCCTTTAGCTACAAATGAGCTAGGGCTGATAGTGGAGGGACTTTCATAAAAAAAAAAAGAGGCAGAGCCACACAAAGATAAAAAGGTTGCTTTTGCTGGAAAAAACATTCAACATTGCTCATTCTGATGCTAAGGGGATAATTCAGAACCCTGAAGACAAGGGCCTTGCTTTAGGCACAGCTTGCAGATGGAAGGGGAGCTTGCTGAATGGCACAAGTAGACATCAAGTTGGCGATCAAAATCAAGCGAACGAGATGATGCCATGAAATTGAGAACTTAATGAGAGAAGAGGAGGACGAATGATTCCTCCACAGTAGCAGTACTAGTAGTTCTAATGTCAGAGTCGGATTCACCAGAAGGGAGTGGAAAGGATGTCTACAATGCTGAAGGCAGTGATGAAGTAATTGAAGATTTAACACCGAAGCATCCTCGTCCAAAGAACATCATTATTCCACAAGTTGCAGTGGCACTTACAGTGCTGAAAGCAATGATGAAGTAATTGAAGCTTTAATACCGAAGCGTCCTCGTCCAAAGAACATAATTAGTCCACAAGTTGCAGTGGCACTTGATTAAACAAAGATCAGCGATCGAAATACTGTGTATGCCCTTACTTATTTCTCTCATGCTACAGGCCAAGAACCTCAACAACTTGCTCTAAATCGATGGTCTATTCAACGCAGAAGAATAAAGCACAAGGCCGAAACAATTGCAATGCTGAAAGAAGATTTTGCTCCTGGTGTCCCGCTCGTAATCTAGTGAGATTGGTTGCTCCTCCCCGATATCTCTGCACAACAAATAAAACTTGACCACTTGCCTATTCTTGTTTCAGGCCAAGGCGTGGAGCTCCACCTCATATGTGCCAAAGCTTCCGAAAGCCACGGCAAATATTGTTGTGGACGCTCTCCATTATTAGTGTCTCACTGAGAAAGTGAAAGCCATGTCATTCTACACAACTGCTGGGAACTCCAGGACCAAAGCTGGTGTAACTGTACTTATTGAAATGAATATGGAAACAGCTACTTCACCTTGCCTGTCGTCACCAGATCCTTCAGCTCCTCTGGGGGGGGGGGGGGGATATTTCAACTCTTTGGCTAAGTCATCTTCTATGGGGCCTGCCATCCTATTGTTCAAGCGGTTTCAGAGCAAATGGCCTTCTACCACCCAAGACAAATTTGACGACAGCAAGACAAATTTGTCTACCAATTCTTTACAGCAATTTTCTCCACCCAAAAGGAAATGGTAGAAGTTGCGGGGCAAGCCATAACTTGCTTGGAGAACAAGCAGCCTCGTGATGACTACAAAGAGCTATTAGAACTTGTCTTAATTTAGGTGGGCCATGTTCCTCCACGAGGAGTTCATTTCTTGGCACCTGGACATATAAGTTGGGCTAGGTGAATGGCCAAAGCCATACACTCTTTTAAGATGTTTCCGTTTATGGCACAGTTATACCTGACAGTCTGAGAAATAAAGTTATTTTGTTCGCTAAACATTTCATCTGTCTCTTTTATCTCAAGCCCTGGTTCACTGCTTCTAACTCCATTCAGGCTCCGTCCAATGACTAAAGTCACTGAAGTTGCTGGCAAAGTACAAAGTCGTGACACGGGATATAGCAAAAGTCGTCACACGTGGTACCTCAGTGAAGAACTTATAGCCGCTAGTTTTTTTGATGACAGCACTGACGATGTAACCAAAGTGAAGATGGTGCAGGCCATGATGGCGAAAGAGTGCATTGATCATCCACCTAAACGTCCAAAAATTGATGAAGACGAATATAAGATAGGCCTAGCGACATTAAAAGCAAAAGACTTTGTTAACAAAAAAAAGACTTGATTCTACAGGATTTTTAAGGTCACCACCGACTGGCTTGAAAAGGACCCAAATCAATGAATTTGTGGAGCCACGGCGGGTTGTAACAGGACTGAGTGTCGTGAATGACAGGACTGAAAGGAGAGTTGCACTCATCCAGGAGTACAACCAAATTCTCACCAAGGATGAGGCTCAAAACCAAGCTTTGCTGAAGGTGGTGTTAAAACATAGAAGGCAGTACCCGGATCAAGAGAAGTCAACAATCATGAAATGAACATTTCATATAGTTGTTTGTGGAACACACTTGGTACTTAAAACAAACAAATCTGTTGCGTGACATAATGCATGCTATTGTAATTTTAAGTGTTTCACTAAAACTTAAGTAGAAAAACTACGAAACATTAGTTAAAAAAAACGTCGTCTTACTAGCGGAGTCTCTCGCTTTGCTCGCTCATTCCACATCGTCTCGCTACGTTCGAGGAGCTTTCATGCTGCAGCTCTTGTGCTGCTGACAGACGTTCCACGTCTAAAACGATCAAGCAAATGGTAAGAGTGCAGTACGCGTTTTTCGAAAGGCTTCACTGCTTAAACAAATGATAACCATAAATTATTCGAACAGTCTGGCCATCCGAGAGCTACGTGCGCATTGATCCATGCTTCCAGTAATTTCTTTGATTCGAAAATCATCAAAAAATCATGTGCTGATTATTTCGACGCAAACTAATTGTAATTATTGCTCACAGTTCGTCCATCACATTCCTAACCGAGCCTGCATTTCATCTATACCATTTAAAACGTTTGTACGTCTTCTCCTCCAGAAGTAATCCCCTATGAATGTGAGATGAAAGATTGCGAGAGAGCAAAGCGAGACACACATTGAAAAACTTTACGTGGAAATCACTCGCTCTGCTCGCTTAATCCACGCACCACCGTGCTGCAGAAACACGAATGTTTGTCACCCTTTTAAAACCAGGTTTCCATGCATTATGTCAGTTGATACAAAACAAATTTTAATATCTGTATGTGTTATGTTGCAAAATACGTCGTCCGTTTGGGTTATTTTTTACGGGTATCCTTTCCAGATCATCTCAGTGTGTAACTAACAGCTTCAAGACGATCCATGATTCATGTAATTTCTATGTACTGATTATTGTGACGCAAGCCAACTGCAAATGTTGCCCACAGTTCGTTCGTCATATTCCTCAGCATATCTACATTTCACCTACATCATTCCAAACATACGATTTGTTTGTTTGCACGTTTGTACGTCTTCTCCTCCAGAAGTAATCCCCCACGAAGGTAAGAGATGATAGATTGATAGAGCAAAGCGAAACATACATTGAAAATTAGATTACATAGAAATAGCTCGTTTTACTCGTTCAATCCACACACCTCCGTGCTAAAGAAACACGAATGTTTGACACCGTTTTAAAACCAAATCTATTGTTTGATTTTTCCATGCATCAAGTCAGTTAATACAAAACCATTTTTAAGATTTATATGTAGTGAGTTGCAAAATACGTCGTCCTTTTAGGTTATTTTTGCCATTCATCCTTTTCCAGATCATCTCTATTCCCTCGAGAAGGTTTTCATGAACAAACTATGACGTCATGAACAAGCTTCATGAGGGTTAAAAAAAACTTTGACGTTATTTTTTCAGGGTTTTTCGAGTTTTTAAGGGTTAAAACTCGATATAATGTATCAAGTTACAGTGATAAAAATAGGCCTGTACTGAGGGCAATTTAATTATCTTTCGGTTGGTCCTACTCCCATGTTTGTAGGTGCTTTGGTTCCATAGAAGTAGAGGTACAATACAAACACACAAACGCACACACACGCACATCATACGTCCTTAATGATTCAGATGGAGATGTAGGTTTATGCGATCGCGGCCGTGAAGGTAAAATCTAGGGAAAGTTTACTTCAAATGCGGCACCCTTAAATGACTGAATACAGTGGAGATTTTTTGCACATAAGCTTCTGTTACCAAAACGAACATAATTATTAATTAGGGGGTGTCTCAAAAAATTAATTTTTTTTTTATTTTTTCAGCACCACCCTGCCCATCACATTCGGAGGTTTGACGTCATCGCGCATCATCAGATGTACTGGGTTTGAAGAGAAAAGTGCCGGAAGTCTCCAAGGGAGTTTTTATGGGATGACGGGATTTACATAAAGGGAGTGAAAATAGGATTAAAAAAAATCTGTTTAGCACACCAAGAATAACTCTCATCTAATAAGGCAAGATAGTTAATGATTAAATAATAAGTCACAATAATGGCAATATTGACAATTTATACAGAAAACACATCACCAAGGCTCATCGAGATGCCTACGAAGGTATCCAAACAGAGACAAGAGCTGTCCAGGCATCCAGCGCTCAAAGGAGAGATAAGTCGAAGCCAGAGCAACCGCGAGACGCAATATGAGATCAAGAACTGGGGGTGGCCCCACCTCTGTCAATTTACCACATAAACACTGCAAATCTTATAGTAAGATTAAACATATTCAAGAATTTTCGTACTCATCCATTTTTTTTTTGTTTAGAAACTAAGATATAAAAAAACGATGATTAGGCTAACCCAAACCTTAAGCATAAATTCAGTTCCAACATGAAAGATGTGGGCAAATTACAAAATCAAAACTTTGTAATAAAGTTAAGCTCCAAAGAGTTACTAACCTAACAAATACAAAAAAACAACAATCTGCCAACAGCTAGTCGGCAATGACTAGAGTTTCCCAGCAAATCGAAACAATCAATACTACCAAGCCCAATCATCATGTAAGACAACACGAAAAATACACTAAATTGCCATAATCCTAATGTTACAAACCAGAAAGTAAAACAAAAGTCACCAAAACAAAACCTTTAGACGTTCGCCACACCGAACTTTCAAACACAAAGACAAGAAGTGATGAGAAAAAAACTGTAAAAGACAAAAAGAAAAGAAAAAAGGGTAAAAAGGAAACATGACACCTGAAAACGCGAGGGGAACACAAATGAATAAATCAGAATCACACCCATTGGAAATCTTACTGAGGAGAAACAAAAACACTCTTAAATCTCTAAGGTAGGTTACGACAAAGTCGGGTATTCACACTACTACGTATTACCATTCAACATCTTGTAAAGGTTTTAAAAAAGGGAAATCAACCAGGATGAGAAAACTGAGATAAAGATTCATCCAACATTACACGAGAATATCAACAACAAAATGTGTAAACAATCATAGTGTTTCCCAAGAGAGGAAAAGGAGGAACAGTTTAGAAAGGAACTTATAAAAAATAAAGTGAAGAAAAAATAAACACTAGCCGTAAGATTAGCATACATCATTTTATTTCAAACCAGCCCTTAAACCACATGTTTCATCAAATCAAGGAGCACAAACAAATGCAGAAACCCAAACATTAGGAAGAAACTTCAACCAATGAACTAACGTAACACAAATCATACATAGGAGAAAAAAAAACCAAATAAAATCATAAACCAAAGTATGAGAACCAATGCCATGTTGCATCCAGGGAATCGCATACTTAACTGCTCCAGGTGCAAATCTTAAAGACAAGTAATTATACTTTTCATTAAAAATGTAAACTCGTTACTTAACTTCTGAAACACCAGTAGAATAATTCTCTAAGGACAGCCATCAGCGCAGGTGTAAACACAAGCAAGATCTCGAATGCTCAACACTGAGTCAAGATCCAGCATCAAAAGGCTTGAATATATTTCGCAACAAATCCAGCATCAAGATACACTAGAATCGAAAGACCAAATAAAATGAAGAAAAATATAAAGAAAAAAGAACGATGCATTAACGGTAATACAGCTTCACTTAAGGATAATAGGATCTTTTAGTCGATAAGTCAGTTTAGTGAAAACCTCATGAATCGAACAAGGGCCTTCGAATTTCTTGGTTTTTAATTTTTTTGAAAAACCCTTCGCTTTACATGAGATGTAATGTGTCTTATGAACAACTGAGTCGCCAATCTTGAAAGAAAAAGGCTTCCTGTTATCATTAGTGTTTGCATGGATCACTAAAGAGGTTCTAGCTAAAGCAATGGCATTTAACATCTCTTAAACATGTCCACTGTCGAAGCAATAGTTTTATTGTGCGTGATGGAGGAGTGCTGGTGAGAATGCCATAGTTCGAGATACCGAAGCTCTTAATATAACAATCATGAGGAGGCCAAGATCCCATAACTCTATAATGAATCTCTAGCACGAATCAACAATTTTACCGAGCCAGTCAGACACTTCGCATGATTACCTTGCGGCGATATAAAAGTCTGTTTTACGCCAAACATCCTGGCCAGATATTTCATCATGCCATTAAGGAACAGTTTCTCATTATCGCTCACCAGGTGGCGACACTACCCAATACCGTTGAAACAATTCTTTCACCAAAACTTCAGCAATAGTAATCACTTTAGCGTTCTTTATTGCATAGACTTCCAGCCATTTCGTTAAAGAGTCAATGACTATCAGCATAAATTTGTTATCACGGTTAGATCTGAGAAATGGTACGGAAATGTCTATAAAATATGTATCCCCTAGCAACTGAGTTGTCGGGGCAGTACCCATTAATACCTTCAGTGATAAAAGATTGGATTTACACGTTTGACACTTGTGAAATTTGTGAATAAATGAAGCCATGTCCTTAACCATGCCAAACCACATCGAATGATGCTGAATGATCTGAACAGTTCTAGGGTTACTTAAGTGAGCAGTTATGGATCTCATGTGAGCAGCAACGATAAGCCGATTGCCAAGGAATCAGATTGCTAAAGCGCTGCACTACAGTTTTATCTCTAAAAGTTCTACGAATAAAGCACCTACAATTGAAGCATTGTACGACACCCTCCTAGCCCTTCTACCAAGTGAGGAAGTAGGAAACTGAGTGCCGTCCTTCAAAAATTAAAACACAAGTTTCAAAACTGGGTCTTCATGTTGCGCCAAATGAACATGTTCATGATCGTCGTTACCCCAAATCTCTTCAGCAGTTGTGAGTGCAAAACGTGATAAACAGTCTGCAACCTGGTTTGTAGCACCACTCTAACATTTAATAGTGAATTCAAAACATGATAAGCGTAATGCCCACCGAGATAATTGACCAGTTGGATCTCGAGCCTTCTTATAAACCACTCAAGGGAAGCATGATCTCTACTTCAAACTTGTTAGCCTCAATGTAGGGTCTAAACAACTAAACAGGAAGTGCTTCACGTTCCAACGTGATAAAATTAACTTAGTTACCATGTAAGAGACAACTCGCGTAGCAAATAACTATTGTCCTCTTTTGATGTGTCCTCTTGCAAAAGAATGGCTCCGAGACCAAAACCCAAACTGTCACAAAGTATAACAAAAGGGTTTTTGAAATCTGGTTGCACTAAAATTGGAGCAGCTACCAACTTATTCAACAATGATTTCAACAATGAAAAAAGTAGCAATGGAATAATAGAATATAATTCTATGTAGCGACGGAAAAACCCATCACCCCAAAACACGATGCTACCTCCTTCAGCATTCTTGGCTCCTTAATTCTAGAAATCGCCTCTACTTTGACGGGATCTGGCAAATGCATTCTTTTCTCGTGCTTCGGAAAAGCATAAGTTAAATTTGTTAGTGTTTACTGTTAAGTTGGCAAAAGCTAACCTACCAAGGACGAAATTAAACTTGTTTAAATGCTTGTCGATTTCCTGGGAGTTCAGGACAAATTTTACTTGAAATTGAAAAATACCTGTAAATTCATTGGTTCTCATAGGCTCCACCATCATGCGTTAGATTACTTTTAATGCATTACGTAGACCGAACATAACGTTAACCGCTTCGTACAAGTCTCCAGGCACATCAAACGCAGCTAAACGACTAGATTCATCATCCAAAGGGATCTGGTGATAGGCTGCACGCAAGTCAATAGTAGAGATAATCTTAGGGGTACTTAGCTGACTCAAAATTATCGATTGATGGTAACGGATACGCATTAGAATTGGAATTCAAAATTCTAAGATCACTTAAAATTTTGAATTCTCTATTAAGTTTTGGTTTCAAGAAACAGAGAGAGCAACAAGGACTATTAGATTTACGAATTCTGCCTTCTTTTAACAGTGACTGAATAACTTCATTAAGTTTAACTAATTTAATATAATTTAATTACAAAGGTTGTTTGTCAACTACGTCAATATGTATAGATGCCATCGTACAAAAACCCGGTTCGTCAAGAAACACAGCTGACTTTTTCTTAAACACTTCATCAGCATCACCAAGCCGTGATTTATCTAAAATATTGTGCCATTTCATGCCAGTGGACAGATGGGTACACACAGGAGAATCAACGAAATTTGCAAGGAACTTATATCTGAGTTGGAGCAAGTCCTCATATTACCAAGATACAGGTGACACTGCCTTACCACGCGTTGTTAAATCAGTGCCTAAGATAAATCTTGCAGGAAGTCTGTCACGTACTACAAAAGAATGCCTAAAACATTTTCCAGAAGTTTTATGTCATAAGTGATATACCCAGAGTTGATTAGCTCACCATTGGCTATGAATAAGCGAAGTAGTAATTTGACTAACATTGCTAATAGATTTAACAAAATCCGCATCAACTAGAGACTAACACGAGCCAGAATCCCAAATGGCTCTAAAAACGACATTATTGATGGTTAAAGGCAACAAAGGCTCAAGTCCCACATTAGGCTGTAGTTCGAGATCAATAGCGTAAGTTTTGAACCTAAATTCCTCCCCAACTCGACTCACTGCTGGGAAGTCCTGAAGTTTTCTGTTCTTGGTTGAAAAGGAGGAGTAGGAGACCCAGAAACACATTATTTTCCTCAAATGGAGGCATATCCAAACAAAAACAAGCCAGCATGTATAATTTCTAACATTCTGATTGCGACCATTATTTGTATTTTGATCAGATCCAGAAAACCGATCAGAAGCAGAAGAAAAATCCCTAAGATCGATAAAATCATTCAACCCACAGATGAATTACTAGTAGTAGGACTTTAAACGCTAGTTGCAGCAGAACTCACAGGTACATGGTTATAACCACTATTATTAGTAGGGGTTGTTGCACGGTGGCATGTTTGCTTCTTTTTCCATCATGGCAGCTGACATATACTTATGAATACGTAAAGCCTCCCAATTGTCTCCCAATTGTGTCTCTCATGTGTCTCGCAATTGAGATACACATGAAAAACTTTGTGCTGACATCATGGCTTGCAATGAAAGTGCCATATTTGAAAATGCAACACGTACTGGGTCCAGGTCAGAAATTGGTTCATCTAAAGCATCGTTCCATTGTAGAAAGTCGTTACAATAACCGTCAATACATTCAAAATTCTTATGCCGTCTTGAAAAAAATTTTTGAAACAAGTTTTCCTGAAGATTAGCATTATGATTTTTTTCCGAAAACTAATTTCAAAGGTTGCCCAATCTCCATCCACCACCTCATAATCCCAACAACACTTAGCTTTTCCAACCAAATGTATGGGCAACCAAAATCTAAAGAAAACATCTGGTGGCAGTGGCGTACACATGGGCGAGGGGCAAGGGGGCATTGCCTCTGCCGTTTTTGGAAAAAAAAAATCCTTTTTGGCCCTTTTTGAAGAAAAAAACATGTCAAGAACCCTAAAAATAAAAAGGGGCCAAAACAGTAAAAAAGTGAATGACAAGCCAAAAAAAAAAGGTCTCCAGATAAAATAAAGCCTAAGCGTGCCCTTTCACTGAAAGTTACCCCTGCCCTCCCGGATGTCTGTGCACGATACTGTCTGGTGACATGCGTAATTTTCGTATAACAAACTTAGGATGATCACATAAAAAACTTTTGGAGAAAAACCCTCAGCCTCACCCATAAATTTACGTAAAAACACCTTTGGGGCCCAAACTCTGGATAAATCACGAGACTGGTTATTAGAAGATTGTAATTGTGTTTGGAGGTGAAATCGTTCCTGTTGGAGAGAAGCTTGAGATGGAACTAAACGCGTATAATCACTTAGCCGTAACTACAGCCACTTCCTCACACCCACCCTTACTCCTGGGTGGGGGGGGGGTTCAGGATTAATGGCCCTTACTCCTAGGCTCATTATTCCCTTTCCCTTTTGGTAGGAGAGAAAAGTTAACCCAAGCGCTCTCATTTAGGGGAATAGTCGGGGTAGGATAAGGTGGAGGCAAAATCACCCCTGGCTAGGAAATGCCTCACACTGTGCCAACAATTCCTGAATTTCTGGGTAGGTGTAAGCTTGGTTATTTAAACTCAAGTTACGAATATTGCTTTGACTAAATGTCTCAATTCCCATGTTTTCCTCACTCACAGTTTCCAAAGGCAAATCAACAAGAAGAAAACTGACTCTTTGATCATTTAAGTTTAAGTCACCAGCTGAAAACCAGAACTTCTATCGTTTCTGCAAAAAATAAACTCGTTGCTAAAATTATCTTCAAAATCGAGCGACGTTCTTGCCACTCCATTCTATAATTACCAGTAATGTTACCGTTATTCGGAAGTGTGAGTAAATCCTCCGCCATCTTAATAGTTGGCACTGCCATCAGCTGCACTGGGTGCCAGATGATCCGGGAGCTCTTCCTCCACGGTACTCAGTTGAAAAGCCGTGAATAGGGCATCCAGGCTGTATTTGTAATCCCAGGATTTCGGGATTCTTTTCTGTCAAACCCAGGATCCCGGGATCAATCCCGACATTTTCGGATCATTTCTCATGATTTTAAGTAGACACAAACATTACACGAAGGAAGTTCACTAGTATGAAGGATGTAAGATGAACGCTTTGAACCTTTGAGATGTAAACTGAAGCGAGCAAAGAAACTAGTCAGAATTTGTCCTTTGTTGGACCTGTTCAACTGTTTTTTAATTAGAAAAAAAATGAACTCGTTTGATGTTTATGGTAAGGTTTAACTGATGAGAAGTCAAAACAGAAAAGGAACACAAATAAACTTTCGTGCAAGGTTTCACATACCGCATTGCTGCTGCACTGTTTAGTCCACGTGAAATCTTACTGCTGTATTCACATCACTGAAAATTCGTAAAAACGAATCATCTTAGTGGACTTAGTACAGACTTATATTAAGTAATTCAGGGTTCGTGGGAGTACTTGAAAACTTGGAAATGTCATTGAAAATAAAAATTAAATTCTAGGCCTTCAATCAATAATCTGGAATCCAAAATCTTGAATCAGAAATCTTGAATCAGAAATCTTGAATCAGAAATCTTGAATCAGAAATCTTGAATCAGAAATCTTGAAAAGTGGTGTATGTATTATCAATAGCATGAACGGAAAGCAGATGACTTAACTTGAAGAATGCTGAAAGATTTAGCCCCGAAAGTAGGCGAGTGTGTGTAGCCTATATTGCATAATAAATTATTCTTACAATAATTTTGAAAGTTCGGCTGTGGTTTTAATTATATTTGCGTGTCTAATGGTTTAATACAGCAGTAAGGTTTCACGTGGACTACAGTGCAGCAACACTGCAAAACCTTACAGGAAAGTTTATTTTCATTCCTTTGTTGTTTTGATTTTGGATCAGCTAAACCTTATCTTAAACTTCGAACGAGTTCATTTTTGCGTTCTAACTCGTGATATTTTGCATACCAAGTAAGTCTTTTGTACGAGCGGAATTTTACTCGCTTCGCTCGCTCATTCATTGCAAGTATTCTGTTGGAAGTTGGTTTGTCTGCAGCTCTCTTTCTGTATTATTACAAGAAGTCAAACCAAATATGCAATGGACATTATAGATTTACCACAGGAGGATGACTTCAAATACTGTATAAACTAATTTTTAATAAAGACAGCGCGTCCTCTTCACGTTTCCTCAAAGTGGGGGTAAATTGTTCAACGACATCGAAGAAGATAAATAACAATTTGAACGATGAATTCATCTTTTGCTTACTTGGGGATTTCAGAAGGAGAAGTAAAGTAAATATGCAATTACCAATACACACAGAAAAAAATCATTAAAAGAATATTTTGTTTGTCTTCTTACTGCAGCTTCATAGCTCATAGTTCTTTAACGCCCACTTTAACTATTCTTAGATGCCATTGTATCTCTTTTCCCTGCTGGTTGCTAGCCACAGTCTGGTTTAATACGAGTACAGTTCATTATAATGGACCCGTATTAAACCTGGCCGTGGCTAGCAACAAGAAGAGAAGCGAGATGCAATGGCGACTGAGATTGTTAACACATGCGTTAAAGAACCGTATATTTAAGTGATGAGCAAAGAAGCTCCAATAAGAACACTACTGTACATAAATGTGTTTGTGTTGGAAATTGCATGTTAACTTTACTTCTATTTCGACTCCAAAGTAAGCAATAGACGAATTCAACATACAAATTTGCATTTATATTTACTTCGACGTCGTTGAAAAGCCAGGGAAGCAATATTCACGACGAATGGTCTTGATGCTACTGTTGAGGATAAGAGAACAATTAGAAAATTCAATGTTAGAACCCTTACACAAAAATTAATGCGTGCCTACAACCCGAGTTATCAGGACAACCTTATTCCTTAGTGAATATTACTTCTTCATAACTGTTCCGCTCGCAATACAGCCACCCAAGATACATTTCAGTAATGTAACATCACTACACCCAAAATCCAGCACAAGGCCTACCTCTCGACATAATTATTTCCCATAACTAACCGAGTAACCTCGAGTAAAAAACGACATAACACACAGTGCATAAAATCCCTAACGCAATATATTTGCTACGACCTATAATTAAGGAATTTTGATTAGCTTGGTAAACTGTCAGTGACGATTGAAGCCTGATACGGAAATAGTCTAGTCCAAGCACCAAGATTCACGAACAATGTGAAATACTACCTGAAGCCGCATACAAGGGCCAAGACAACGCCCACTTCTAGCTACCAAGAGGGAAACCTCATAACGCACGGATGCCTGAGGTCGTCACACATCATCAAACGTACTGGGTTTGAAGAAAAAAGTGCCGGAACATTATGTGGAAGTCTCCAAGGCAGTATTTATGGGATGACGAAATTTACATAAAGTGAATGAAAATAAGATTAACAAAATAATCAGTTCAACACAACAAGAATAACTCACCATCTAATAAGGCAAGATAATTACTGATCAAATAATAAGCCACAATAATGGGAATTTATTAGACAAAAACAAACAGACAGCTTTCAACATAAAACACGTCACCAAGGCTCATCGAGATACCTACCAAGGCATCTAAACAGAGAGGAGCTGCGCAGCCAGCCAGCACTCACAGGTAAAGCTAGTCCAAGCCAGAGGATCCGCGAGACATGACACCAGAAGGGTTACCGTTCCACTCCAGAAGATAGAGTTAGTCTAAATTTCGCAGCTTCTACACATTTGGTTTCAGCGCGAAAAAAAATTCTAGGACTTTCATTAAAAAGGACGAGCGGGATCCACATCGGATCAGGCCAAAGCCTACACGGAATTGCTGAGTTCAAAAAAGTTGAAGCCATATCCAAATTTTACATCGTCTTTCGACTTATTCAGTAGGGTACAATTCGAAACACCCTCCAGGGATCCTAGCTATTCGGAACGCTTAGAGAAAACAGATAAAACATTTGCCCACAAGAGATTTTTACGTCAGCTGATTTTTGCGTTTGTGTTGTTCTAAGCTCAGAATCTGGTGTCTCCGCCACGACGGACTTCAGGTCCACCAGCGGTTTCATCGATCAGGTCACCAAGAAAATCCGTATTTTACAGCCAAGAACCAAACCCAGCAGACCTTGAAGAAGAGAACTAATCGAAGCAAGTCTTGGTTCCCGTAGCTGCGCAGCCGCTTCAGTTCTGCCACCAGTAGACCATAGACACCGAGGACCGACCCAAGATGTTAAGTCAAAAACTGGTTTTGCTGAACATCAGCAAAGTTATGCACAATGGGTAGATGTAAGTAGCCAAGTAGCAGAATTAAATCGTGTAAGTGATGTTTACGAGTTAAGCTCACTCTTTAGTATCGAGTCTAAAATTGTTGTTCCCCCTGATTCAATATTTTGTCGAACTTTAAATTTGGGGGGAAATAACAGGGTTAAGTCAAATAGAAAGCCCTTGTAGCATGGACCAGCCTTTTCCTGTAGAATTACTTAACGCACGATCAATTTCTGTAAAATGTTGAGGTATAGGCCTAAGAACATTTTAGGAGGAGTTTCAGAATTTCTGGGGCATTCTGCTCAAAAGGGTTTAAATTTAGAAAAAGTTAACTCTTAATTACTGGTCCGAAGATACCCCAATCTTGTAGATTTGAACTGCCCCGGCTTGCATTAATTGGTAAATGTTTCCACAGCGGAAAATGCAAATGTTGCTTGTGAGGTAAAATTAAGAAAACATTATATGATGGCACTTACGAATACCAGGCGTAATTTGCCTTCTAGCTCAATTGGTTCGGCACATAACACAAAAATTGTTCTTTACTGTTGTTCGTGTATTTGTCACGGTTTAGTTAAAGAGCTATCCAGTAAGATGGACAATTTAATGTTACAGGTTTCTTCACAAACAAACCTGGTGATGTTTCTTGTTTAAAGCCGGTCGAATTAAAAGTAACGAGGAGAATTAGAAATATGACAAACTAAGATTGATGTAATACAATTCCGAAGGAAACTTTTAAATCCATGTAACGGAATTATTATGTAACTCCTGTTACAACAGAAATTTTGTCTTTGTTTCAACAAACTACAGTAACTAAATAAAATTTTCAAATTGTTAAGGAGCCTATCTCTGTTCCAACTCTCCTAGAATTGAAGTTAAAACCGTTGAAGTCACCTTCCTATTTTTGAAAGAATTGCAGACGCTAAAATGATGAAAGGTTTTTTTTTTGACTTTGACTTTCTCGAAAATTGTATTCCGCATACTCTTAGTGGAGAGGCGGCTGACTGCTTCGTATGAATCGGCCGTTTCTTCATATTGAGGAAGTATGTGTAAAATTTTTGGCTTATTTTCATCCAAAAGTGAAAAACGATCGGCAGTGAGACGATTTACGTAAAACTTTTCTTTCATTTTGCACACGTTGTCCCGCAATTCTGTCGCAGTTAGATGATATGTGCCCGATAAATGCTAAATTAGGCATCCTAAAACGCAGTTTGAAATCAGCATTACAGTCGTACGTTGCCCATATGAATTTTATGAACACAATAGAATATTTTAACCTCCGTAATTCCACGGAAATGTTCCTAGAACCATCTAAAAGCAGTTTATCTAGCAGTCAGTACGTTAAAGTAGCCAACAAAGTCAGTAATGTGGGGATTGGAGTACCAGGTCCACAATTTGTACAGGGCTCACCAGTCCTGAACCTTGCCCCAGTACCTCAGCTGGCAGAACAACCTTGAGAGTGGAATTGTGTGCCTATCATAATTCGGAAGTACTGATGCTTCAGAGTCTAATCAAACTAAAATGCTTCGCGAGGCACTGAGAACGAGTCAAGTTTACCGAATTTATTAGCAACTTTAAATTCAAATGCATCAAACCAAATGCGAATGCAAACTACAAATCAATAACAACCTATGCAGACAATGCTGCATCATTTACAGTCAGGCCATCTTACAACCAACAGCCCATTTTGCCCCAATCTCAGGTGCTAATTTCTGGACAATCTAACTAACTCAAACTCAAAATCCAAATGAAACTGTAGAAAAACAATTGGTGACCTCAACTCAAAGTTAGCAAATCATTTGGCGCAATCAAACCTAAACGCAGTAAATGCGGGTGTTCAGTGGACAGGTGGCTTTAGGCAACGTCAAGTGGTCAGCAACAGCACTTGTTTTAAAGTAGGTCACACCAGCCAAAATTGTTGGCAAAATTTCCCTGAACAGAGAGCTGTGTGTTTACAAAAAAGAAACAATCTGGCACAGTTTAAGTCAAATTCCACAAGCGACGCCTGGGCTAAATGGTGATGCAACTGAGTTCCCAAACGTGCAGGGTGCCAGTTTGAGGGTTGGTTCTAGGGGGAAAAAAGCCTCGGAAAAAAAACCGCAGAAAAAGAACCCTGGAAAAAAACTGATGGAAATAAAAGCCTCGGGAAAAAAAGCCCTAGAAAAAAAGCTGGTGGAAAAAAAAACCGATGGAAAAAAAAAGCCGAGAGGACAAAAATCTGGTGGGAATTTACAAAAGTACCACCTATAAATATGTGTGTGCGTAACAATGGACAGTGGCCTTATATCTGGAAATATTATCAGCACGTCTGGCATGCTATTAAGCAAAGCTAATCGTAGTTGTTCTGACCAAGACCAGGAATTACATAACGGCAAGCTTCACTTATTATGTACGATTTATTCGCACTTGCCAGAATTTATTTCCTCGTTTTATATGAACCCTATCTTTTTTTTTTTGGTATGGGAGGGGTGCGAGGGAAACGGGGGGAGGGACAAAACATTCCGGAAAAAATACGAAAGTTTATGCACGGTAATATCGAATAACTCTCAAAAATGAAGGAATTGTGAATAAACTTAATATTTTTCGAATTTTCTTTTGATAGTCGATCAAATTCAATACTCCACCTCCTCCTTCCCCAGTTACGGAATTTTAAGAAAATGTATGTTTCCCGAAGCTTCTTCCCCTCCCCCCCCCCCCTTCTATTTAATATTTGGGGAAAGCTTCGTGATTTCACGAATTTTCTCTTACGGAAGACGACTTTTTCTCCCCACCACTTCCCCAGTTTTGGGGAAAACTTTCCTGTAAATGATTTCGAAGGTAATTAAGTCAACTTTGGCCGAGCATCAATCAGCTAATGAGTGATGAATTCACACGTAACTAAGTTTAAGCAGTTCATTTGATGGTGATGTTACACCAGATTTGTCTTTCAAATTTTTCCCCTGTCGGCTTTATTTTCTACGGCTTTTTTTCCCACGTTTTTTTTTCCATCGGCTTTTTTTCCTTCAGCTTTTTTTTCCGGGGCTTTGTTTCCAGGGATTTTATTTCCATCAGGTTTTTTTTCGAGGCTTTTTTTGCCGTGCACCGAGGGTTGGGAAAGGTACTTCGTCTGTTCGAAAAAGCTGGTTTGGATCCCACTCACGACCAGACGACCCACCTATCAGCTATCAAAAACAACCTACACAAAATATAAATTATGACGATCTTCGTGTTGCTATATGAGGACCTGCTAAACTGCAAATTACATCTTGTGGTTACGTTGCAGTTTGGTTAGGTGATGAAATTGCTCATATTGGTTTAAAGTTCCGATTTTATTGCGATGGGGTTCAAAGGGAGTTTAAAGAGTGTTTGGCTGTAGGCAGGTGGTCAACCTGCCCAGGTTTTGTTCAAGCTGGATTTGAAAATAAAACGAAAAAGTTTATACACCGTTTAATTCTCATGGAAGATGCAATACAACCTATAATTATTTTAAGTGCCGACGTTTTTCATGGCCCGGCATGGTTTTCAATTGTAAAAGCAGTTATTGGTATTAGGATCTCTATCGCAGTTGGACTTACCCTTTAAGGCGAAATTCTTTTCGTGATTTTCCACCCTCTGCCGGTGCGATCTTAGCTAATATCTAACTTCACCAAACTGTGGAGGAGATTCGCGAGATGGTTGATGGCATTGGTGTTTTATATGCTGAACTAAAAGAAGAATTATTTTGTTTAATTTTTCCTTACCTACATGTATTTTCAACAAAGACAGGTTTGTTTAAGCACTGCCCTCCAATGCACTCGCGGAGCTCCTTCAATTGCGTTGGAGCTATATCCCCTAAGTTGGTGAGCACTGTTCCCCAGTATTCCTGGCCCGCAAAAAAATATGGACGCAAAGGTCTTGTTATTGACCTACAAAGAATTAAACACCACCTGTCCGCGTGATAATTTTTTGCTGCCGCTCATTGTTTTGCTCATAGAGCAGTATCACCAATATAAATCCCGATCATAGGTAGACCTCAGAGACAAGGACAGTGGAAAATTCACCTTGTTCGTCACGCACGAGCACCAGTACCTTGTTCGGACGGCGATGTTCCGGTTACGCAACAGTGGGGCGAATTTTTGCCAAACGATTATCAACGCGGTCGAACCATTCCGTCAATACGGCTGCAGTTCATACGTTGACGACGTCGGGAGGGCCAACAGGCTGTGGTACAAGCACCTGCTACACTTAGAAGCCATGTTTAAGATGATGGGTAACAAAGGTAGGCAGGGAATTAACGAGTCAGACTTTTGTGTCAAGGAGCTTTTGGTTAGCTGTTATTTTGTAACGGACGAAGTTTTCAAATCTAACACAGCTAAGGTCATCACTGTGCAGGCTTGGCCAACGCCTAAAACCACCTAGGAAATCCGAAAATTTTTGGGACTTAATGGGTGGCTCAGACGATACATTTATCAGTATGAAGATCGGTGCTCAGCCCTTATCGACTTATTGAAAAAATATCGTGACTTCGTCTGGGGGCACAGGGAAGACGAAGCATTTAACGACATCAAAAGTGTGTGTGTTCAGAGTTGTTGACTTGGAACACCAAGGCCACAATCGCCATTTTTGGCATTTCAGTCCTCGTAACGATTCCATAAAGATGTCTTTCAAGGACCTTTTTTGGCTCAGTAATTCGAAATTCTGAAACACAACCCCCAATGGACAGCGAATTTAAGGCGATCCTCCTTCATAGTCAATTCGACCAGTCCCATGCAAGGCGAGCATTAAAACAACATCGACTTTAAAACTGTTCCACTAACTGCGTCGGCTTTATTCTTAAAAAAGAGTTGGAAACTAGTTAATTTCGAAATTTGTCCCCTACCTAAATTGCTGATGTAGTCTGGGGCCATACATTATTTAATAACTCCACACTACATGAGCTGGAAGGCCGACAATGCTAACTCATCAAGATACAATGACAGTGTTACTTTCCGTGTGCCCAAGAATCACTGCATCTTGTTCGAGTGAAGTCTAATCGAATCTTATACGCTTCTTTATTGTACCGTTGTTACGTGTTGCAGCATTGTAACATTTTGATAATGTTTTCCCAGAATTATTTTCGTTTCACAGTAGCAACCTCCAACAAGTTGTAATAGAGCAATATCCCCCCCCCTTGTGTATGCCATCCTCGTATGTGGGGTGTTAGTCTACAAGTGAAGAAATGCCGTCTGATCGACACGAGGTTAAACGACAACAGCAGCAACAAGGTCTACAGTGTCAAGAAGTGTTTATGGTAAGCTTATATCAAAGGCAAGTAAACCTACATTTTGGTTAGAAGGGGAGCCGTCTAGCCATTAACGACGTTTTAAACAGTTTTTTAACTTAACATTAATAAAAGCAATTTTGCCAGAATAATTTAATAAGATTCCTAACCAAAGACCGTGCTAATCTTAAAAGTTTTAATGCAAGATTGCTGCAGGTGTAAAAAGGAATACCTACCGGAATATACAATTATTAGACAGAAAGTATTTTGAGTCCTGCGAAGCTAGAGTTAAAGAGTTGCTTAAACACCAATGTTAGAAGCTATGTAGGGCCAGAGTTTTATACGCTCCAACATGGTCAGAAACGTTGCTGTATTCTCAATGCAGAGCGAGGTACGGCCTTTGAGGCCTCCATGTGAAAACACTGCTGTCCTAAGATGTAAGTTTAGAGGTACCGTGGCATCGGAGCAAGTAGCGATCAAACAGAATGAAAACATACAAGTGAAGGCACGCAATGTGGTGTGGGGATGGTCAAAGTATTTATTAGTACCAATCAAATAGTCGCTCTTACTCTCTCTCTTTGTTGTACTTCCTCCTTCATCCGTTCCTTACTTCTTTTCCTTTGTTTCAAATTGGGCGGCCGTTAGTCTCCAACTATCTTTGGAGTGGAAACTTCATAATAACTTGATGACGAAGCCTGCTTTACGCAGTGAAGCATACGCATTACCGTTGACTATAACGCAAAGTTATACTTCATGAGTTCATATTCATAGTTCATCATTAAGCCTATAAGTAGGCACAAAACATGGCGTCGCTTATTAACTTCGTCACATGTTATTTAGCGAACATATGAATGAAAAAGGGAAGAGAGGAAGGATACGGGTGAAGGGGTTTCACTATAGAGAAGTTTGAGTAGATGTGAGAATTACAAAACGATAAAGAAGCGGCAAGTCGGTTAACAATAGAGGAATAGAATTGTTTAAACAACAGAGTTGCACGATAAAGTAGTTCTTGGTCTACAACAACAGCTAAAAACGAAGAGCATAAGACTGAGATGGATTCAATTGTTATAGAATTGTTATACAAACAATGCACACTAGATGGTATATTTGTTTCAGCCGAAGACTTCATGACGTTGTTATGCATGGTGTCTTAAAGAAGGTTGCTGTATTGTTTGAGCTGTTACTTTGTCTCAGAGCAGGAGTCGTGTCTTTCGGCGGCTTTAATGCTCGCTCGTTGATTTTTGCTCTTGCCTCACTAGTTATTTTATTGTGGGTATGAGTTACCGGCAAATTCATGAAGTGAATTCAAAACAGTTTTCAAAAAAGCTTTGTTAGACTATTGTTTCTTCCGGGCCAATACCTCAGAAAGTGGGTATATGTGGAGTCGTCACTTGTGTGCTCCACAATGGCCACCTTCAATTTCACGTCAGTATGTTAACCCTATCCAGATTACCCTTTAATTACCTGATTCTATTAAATGTATATAGTATTATTATCAATCACATGACTTCCTGTGACACCTGTATATGTACTACCCCTTACAGGAAGTAAAACTGTCTTATCAGCTGTAGCCTACACTCTGGTAGTCCCTGTTCTTTCTTTACCATTGGTGTCCACGCTGGGCTTAGGTGTGTCCATGCTCAGGATATCACAGTTGGCGACGAGGACAGTACCATTGGTAATCTTTAAATTTTAAGCTGAAACTGATAGGTCTTCGACAACATCTCTGCTCCATATTTGTGGTAAATTTGTGGCAAATTTTTTTTATTTGGCAATGAAAATTAGTGCTCTGAATTCCTATCAGAGTTTAAACTTTTTCAAACAGTGTTATTTTGTCGTGGTAGTGAATTGTGGTACAAAATGATAATAGTTAAATTTAGTACCTTAACAACTAGAACCGAAGTGGGCAATTGGATTTATTATGGTTAATTTTACCTTGGCAGTGTTCTAGAGCGACGCACTGGTGTTTCCGCACATGCAGTACTATAAACCTGAAGGCCCGAAAATGCACTGCTAAATTAACCCTATTAAATTCGATTGTGCTATTGCCCATATTCGGGCTAGTGTGTGCCGGTGTAAAATTTAACACCGTAGGTTTATGATTAATATAATATAATATAATATAATATAATATAATATAATATAACATATTTCACATCTAAAGTGCACAGGACAGAGAAGGACACCAAAGTGTCACTAACACCTAGCCTGAATTAACAAAAAGGTGAAAAGGTCTGGTAGCAAACGGCATATGACAGGTTAAAAAAGGGTTTAAAAAAGGCAGAATCAACCAGAGTATGGTATTGTCAGAACGACCGTCTTAAAAATTTGTGAAGGTCACACTGTTTAAGTCTATCTTTAAAAACAGCAGGTGAGAACGCCTCAACAACATCACCAGATAGAGAGTTCCGAACAGCTACCTCGCGATTAGCAAAGAAAAACGTTCTACAATCACGCCTTGCACGAGCAACAAGTAGCGTTTTTGAGTGGCCACGTGTTCGGTCACCTTCACGCAAGGTAAAAAAAAAACAATCACTTAAACTTAGTGAAATCTGGTCTGTGCTGAGGCTTAGGCCAGTAGTGTTGTTTTATAAAACGTTGCAGTAATGGTGAACGTAAAGACATTTTTTCAAAGCCTAGTCCCTTTAAATTTAACTTGTAGGCAGTTAATTTACAATACTAGGTAGGCTACAGTCAAGCTTGATTTATTTCTGTTTTTAAATAGTTGACCTATTGAGTCTTGAGTGCTCCAGCTTAATTTTTGTAGGTTAAACAGGATTGTAATTAAATTTAATTTTGTAAGGCTTATGCCACCTGAAGATGCTAAGAGTAGCAGTGAAAATGAAACTGAAAATAATTCAGTTGTGAACGCTAGCATTAGTGAAGCTAATTCAAATTTTATTTAAAATTTTGAGTTTAGTAATAGTGAAGACGACGTCAACATGCGCTCGTCCAAAACCGCTGGTTTATTTTCGGAATTCGATTGTGAGTCCGATACATGGGAGAAATACTCCAACCGAATCAGTTACTATTTTAAAGCTAAAGAAATACCAGCAGCCAAACAAGTAAATTTTCTAATGGCATCTGTAGGCCAGAAAATGTTTGACAGGATTTTGAATATAATTTCAAATGATTTACCTGAATATTTACCTTTTGATGAACTCATTAAAAAAGTCTTAGACGATATCGAGCCAGTGCCTTCAGTGGTATCTGAGCGTGTTAAATTCTTCAGAAGGTCACACAAATCAGATGAAAATATTGGGGAATATTTAGCTGCACTTAAGCTTATGACTAAGTATTGTGACTTCGCTAAAATTAAAGATATTAATTATAGCGAAATGATTAGGGAACGCATAATTGGGGGAATCCAATCTGAAGTCATTCAACGTGAGTTGTTGAAGCAGACTCTGGATTTAAAGCCTACAGATCCGTAGCTTTATCCTTGGAATCTGCTGAAACCGACCAAAGCATTTTGAGAAGCCATACAAAGGCTGTTAATAATTATGTAGCTAAAAAATCTAGCAAACCGCCTAGTAGGCCTAAATCCACTAAGGATTTTATTTGCTATTGCTGCAGCAAGTCTGGCCACGTGAAAACACGCTGCAAATATCGCGAATATACTTGTGGCAAATGCCACACTGTCAGCCATTTAAAAGTAGTGTGCAGAATAACCAGTCATTCAAACAAAACTTCTAAACCACTTGACCACGCTAAAGCAAGTTCTAGCAAAGATTTTAAGGCTAGGCCAAAGTCTAAACAAAAGTATACCTAAAAAAAAAACGCGTTAATAGACTCGAACGCGATAGTGACAGGGACAGTGAAGATGACCAGGATGTTCTCGCCGAAAATTCAGAGTCTGGTTCCGGGTCTGATAGCGATTCAGACAACGACTATCTTGTTCTGAAAAATAATACTCTTAGACTGAGTCAGGCAGCGGACCAGATTTCAATTCCCCTTCAAACCAATAAGATCATAGTAGTAGTTAATTCTATGAAAATCCATAAGTGGAATATGCAAGTCTGCCTAAATGGTGTCAAGGTAGAAATGGAACTTGATTCCGGGGCGGACGCATCCATTATACCTATTGAGTGGCAACAAATATATAACTCAGTCCGTATTCGATACACTAATACACTGACGGAATTGAGAACACGATTTACACTGTAAGTCTGAAAGTTGAAGTTAAAGGTCAAATTGAACACTTGGATGCTTTAGTTTCCAAATTGTATAAACCTGCTTTAATGGGAAAGGAGTGGCTTTCTATTTTTCGGGTTGATTACCATCCATTTATGACCTACAAACAAAAGTTAAAGCTACGAAAAGTGTAAAGAAAATTAAAACTAGCATTACATCAGTTGACACTTCCGAAATAGTAAAGGGTTTCCCTGAGCTATTTAGTGAAGGCATGGGTAAGTTTAAGAATTTCAAAGCCAAAATTCATTTAAAACCTGATGCAAGCCTGTGTAGTGTCGTGTAAGACCAGTTCCGTTAGCACTCAAAGAAAAGGTTAACCAAGAAAATCTTAGATTGGTTGGCCTTGGAATTCTAGAGCCTGTGGAGACCTCTCAGTGGTCTACGCCCATTGTCATAGTTCATAAACCGGATAGCCAAATCCGGTTCATAGACCACCGTGAACCCCAAACTGGAAGTCAATCACTATCCGGTCCCCACGGGCAGGCGGTGACACTTTTTCCCTTATCGTTCTTAAGGATGCCTGTCTGCAAATTGAACTCGATAAAGAGTCACAAGAAGCTTTAACAATAAATACACCCCAGGGTTTGTTTTGATGGCTTCGCGTACCCCCTGGACCTAGCCTCCAGCCCTGGAATTTTCCGGAGGGTATTGACTCAAGTCACCAGTAAAATCCCCAAATGTCTCCCGTTTTACGATGACATCCTGGTGAGTGCCAAGGGGGTTGCACATGACGAATCATTAAACAAGCTATTAATTGCTTTACAAGATGCAGGAGCCAAACTTAAGATCAAAGAAGTGCAAACTGTCGCGGCCTGAATTAAAATATTTAGGCCACATGATAAATGCAGAGGGCCTGCATACACTCCCTGAGGTTATTGAAGCAGTCACAAACGCTCCTAACCCAACATGTATTCAAGAGCTACAGAGCTTTTTGGGTTTTTTAAACCATTACTCAAAATATCTACCAAATCTCGCTCATATTCTGTCACCTGTTACACGTCTATTAAGCCCAAGTGTGAAGTGGGTTAAGGGGGCAGAATGTGACCGAGCCGTGAGTAAAGTAAAAGAATTATTTCTTGAATTTAGATTCAAGAAATAATTCTTTTACTTTACTCACGGTTCATTAGTTCTGGTTCATTACGATCCGAAATTAAAGCTCTAACTCGTTTGTGACGGCTCACCTTACGCGGTCGGCGCATGCCTCATGCATGTCACGAAAAAATGGCGAATCGCTGCCGACAGCTTTTGCTTCATGTAAGCTAACTCAAGCAGAATTGGGCTACTCGCATTTTGATCGGGAAGCTCTCAGTGTGGCTTGGGGAGTGAAGCGATATCACGAATACGCCCATGGTCAGCGATTCATACTAAGTCTGTCCAAAAGGCCTTAGTTTGGATTTTTGGCCGTAAAAAAATGGCAGCCGCCAGGGTTCAGCATTGGGCAGTAATGCTTAATGCGTATGACTACAAGTTTTTAACACTTTCCCAGGAAGCTTAACTTAACAGCAGATGCGTTATGGAAACTTCCCCTACCAAATACCGAGGAATTCGAAAAAGCAGAAGAACAATACAATATTCTTGCTTTAGAAACTGTTTCAAATCTTCCAGTTTTAAACGAGACACTTGTCCTTGAAAGTAAACGTGATAAAATTCTTTCAAAAGTTTATCGTTATGTAAACCATGGCTGGCCTGACAAATGCGAAATTTCCGATCTGTTACTGTACTTCACATGCCGTGCTGAAATCTCGGTCGAAAACGAAACCTTATATTGGGGGTATAGAGTCCTGGTGCTGACGGCTTTGCGAAGACAAATCTTGAAAGATGTACATAGTGCTCACTTAGGCATAGTTAAATTGAAAAGTTTAGCTAGGCAAAAAATCTGGTGGCCTAAGATTGACTCTGACATTGAAAACAAAGTTAATTCATGCCAAAATTGTCAAGAGTATAAAGATACTTAAACAGCTGGGCCAAAACACACGTGGGAATATACACTCAAGCCTAATGCTAGCATGCATGCGGATTTTCTCGGTCCGATGGACAATTACACATTTTTTATACTAATAGACGCACATTCAAAAATTCCTTTTGTGCATAAAATCAAGACTACATGTCCACACGGGTTATTGACGTGTTGAATAATCATATTGCTCAATATGGTTTAATGGACAGCTTAGTTACGGACAATGCTGCCCAATTTATGTCCGCAGAATTCCAAAATTGGTTAAAATCCAAATGGAATAGGCACATGACGGGCCCAAGTTTTGCGCCCTAGACCAACGGATTGGCAGAAATTTATGTCCGAAATTTCAAGAGAATCTACAAGGCCGTGCGGCGACAGGGGTCTACTATTCAAAAAAGTGTAAATTCCTACTTGTTTTCAGTGCGTATCACTATCTCTGCTACCATGCAAGCAACACCCAGAAAATTGTACTTTAACCAAGAATTAACGTCTCGGCTGGATTTATTGTTCCCTGATCCTATTGCAAACGTTCGCCATAAACAATTACAACAAGTACAGAGAACCACCATCGTGAGTTGAAACTGTATCAAATAGGCGATAATGTTTGCTACCATGACTTTAGTACTACAAATGATAGGCTATGGTCAAAAGGTGTCGTATCTCAGTTTGGCAGTAATCAATCCTATATTATCGTTGACACTAACAGTAATAAAATTCGCAAACATCACCAACAGCTAAGATTTCATACCGCTGAGCATGAATATCTAGAACAGTCACCAAATGCACTTAATCTGACGGTGAAAAGCAATAATTCTGGCGTGAATAATAATGAGCAACATCACTCTATTTAAAAACGCATGTCTTTTGGCGGTAAGAAACGTGAAAAGTCAAGTTCCGCTGACGTAATTTCTGCTCGTAGATCTCTTGGCCAATCCAGAAAGTAAATTTCTGTTGCCGAGGGCTTAATTCCACCAATCAATCAGGTTAGAAAATCACCGATAATTTGCTACGCAAGTCACCAGGTGGCAGGGAAACTCCAGCGAAATCACCCCACACACACGAAGTGGTTGAGTCTACAAACGTAAATAACCAATCACCTTTGGCTAATAACAGCGCATCTTCCGTAGAAATATTGAAGCAAGAAAGGTCACAACCTTCATCGGTTGTTACGTTACCATCTGCTAAAAAATCATCTCCGAAGCCAAGTCATGCTAACAAGAAATCGAAATCGAATCTAAATAAACATAAAGTTTTGCTATCGCCAACTCAAGACGATATTGCTGCGCAACTTCTAAATCCACCAAATCATACAAAAAGACTGCGTAGAGCTCCTGACAAGCTCAATTTGTAGTTGTTTTTGGAAAATTACCAAGTGGCTGGAATTTCTTCGTTTTTGGTTGTAATCTAGTTGCTCGAGAATTTAATGAAAATTCTTTTTAACTTGTAACGAGTAACACTAACATGTCTGTCTAAAGTTAATCGTGCAGAGAATCAGCTCTGTTAATTTTAAACAAGTCTGTCTTTAAAATTAATAAAAATGTATTGTATATTGTTGTTTGTGTGAAAAAATAATTTCACGGTTTTATCTCTTTGTTTCTTTTTTTGTATTTTCATGTACAACATCCTTCACACATCGGAACTAAAAAATAATGGAGCAACAATTTCCACTCTGGTGTATCTCTAACCAATACAACATTGGCAACCAGTTTTTGTTGGATGCCAGATGTCCATAGCAACGCTGTAGCGTTCCAGCTATAGTAATGTTTTGCTGCAAATAAGAAATTTAACCAAAAAAGGCTACATGGAACAACAACTACATTAAAATTGCTAAATGAACTTACTGTAAAAAATTACTTCTGAAATTTAAAGAGAAAATTGTAAACTGACAAGTTTTCAATCATTTTCTGAAATGTTAATTTTTTTTAAAAAAGCTGAACATCTTAAGTTTTGTGTTTTGTAAACAGCTTTCAAAAAATAGTGTTTTTTCTTCGAAAGCGTAAACTTACGTATCTTTCTTTAAAATAGACAGTGAACTAAAAAAATACATCTTGCCTTCGTAATCATGATTTTGTTTTCAGCTAGGCTTAGATTTTTTTTCTGTTTTTTTTTCGATCGCTGTATTGTGGAATCGTCACTTGTGTGCTCCACAATGGCCTCCTTCAGTATGTTAACCCTACCCAGATTACCCTTTAATTACCTGATAGGCTATTCCATTAAATGTATATAGTATTATTATCAATCACACGACTTTCTGTTACACCTGTAAATACATATACTACCCCTTACAGGAAGTAAGGAAGTAAAGCTTTAGCCTACACTCTTGTAATCCGTGTTCTTTCTTTACCATTGGTGCCCACGCTGGGCTTAGGTGTGTCCATGCTCAGGATATCACAGTATACACGAAGGCTCTGGACTACAGTTCACTCACAAAGTTTCTTTATTTTTAGAAAAAAATAATTTCTCAAAATTAGTGCACAAAGCTAAAGAGCAACAATTTATACACCTAAAGTGTGAATAAAGTATGATGTCACTTTTTTCGTTAATCATTATTAATAATAAAACATATTCTCACTCGATAACAATTTATTTACTGAATATTTGATTAATTGTCAAAGGTAATATTTAAAATACAAG
This sequence comes from Lithobius niger, assembly GCA_023313725.1. Classification (NCBI taxonomy): domain Eukaryota; kingdom Metazoa; phylum Arthropoda; class Chilopoda; order Lithobiomorpha; family Lithobiidae; genus Lithobius; species Lithobius niger. The sequence goes on along the minus strand of JAHWFP010231686.1, from coordinate 184,304 downwards.
AGTAGCTATCGATAATTGTTTGGAACACAAAAGTTTTTCACGTTAGTTTCGTGAATGGTCTATATTAGTTAATTACTAATGCCACATACTGGTGAGGGAGCGTATTTTTTTTAAACATGCACGAGCAGATTTAAGGTACCAAAGGTGTTCTACAAAGATCGCAAACTACCAGCCAGAGTTGGGATATTTAATTAGAGTATCTGTGAGACCTACACTATGAATTTATTAATAAACCTGTTGCAAATATTTAGAGTGTATGTATTAATTTCTACATACTGTATTCATATTGTATTCATATTGTGTTGTTTTTATTTATTAGAGAATATCTTTGTTTATTTTACACAAGCAGGCCAACAGCATTGTTGGATAAAAAGCTGCTCCTTTCTGCTTCGCACACAACACTGTGATATGGACCTTTTTTAATCTGGCATAATTTTATTCTTTGATTCGAGTAGATGATGAGAAAACATATGATATGTGAAACTTCTGCCGTGATTAATGTAAACAGATCTTTTTTTTTTATTATTGTTCAGTTTTTTTCTTGAACTGTTTATAATTTGAAACGTCAAAATAACATTTAAAAAAGTTTCTCCAATCGATCGAAGTTCAACAGCTTTGGCCTTTTTATATTAAACCATCTCCGAAGAGTGTTTTGTTGACTTTTAAATTTGTTAACAGAACAAACAAAGCTGGATTGAAATAAACAATTTAGTCTAGGAGAAGAATTCAGAAAAGGCCATAGTTTCCGAGCTAAAGGCATTTTTTAGTAGAAGTGGTAACTATTTTTTTCTGAACAAAAAGAACGTGAAGAAGCTAGATATAAACGTTACCAAATTTTCTTTGCAATTTTAAAACCGGAAATTAGTCGCCATCTTGGGAAAAAATGGCACCAGTAAGAGATTTTCTAATATTTTTTTATGTCTTGACTTCTACCAACCGTGTTTTTTCTTTTCACCACATAAAAGCATTTGAAACGTACTATCCTTCATTACATATAACACTTTCGATATTTTTAATGATTTGCTAACAGATTTAGCTTAAAGATAAAAAACATGCATTTGCTCATCGTTAAATTTCGCTATGAACGTAAATAAACTTCTAACGCTTAGGCCAATCGTTTTAATGCCTATGTAAATTCTTCTAGTACAGAGAATTGCCTTTAATTTGGTATATAGAACGTCTATTTCGGTACCATAGAAGTGGAGTAATCAATACGCAAGTATATGAGTAACATTTCTTAAAATTAACAGTGTAGTATAGTTAGTAAAGGACAAAATAGTGGAATGATGTTTCGTTTTCGGGAAGTTACCAAATTTTCTCCAGTTATATATCTTACATAGGTGCTATCTTACTTCCATTTAAAAAGGAAGTAGCAATGTCATAGCAGTCAAAATGTGTCAAGATTTTTGACTAGAATGTACTCTTTCAAGCGTCCTACTTAACTTAAATGGTTATAGTTAGACTTTTCTGAAAGGTGGTGATGTGTTCTTTCCATCAAGGCTAATGACATTTATTTATCTTTCATATAGGTCATCTTACGTCCATTTGGAGGTGAAGTGATACTGTTGTAGTAATTAATATGTGTCACGATTTTTGTCTTGAATATATTCCTGCAATCGTCCCAGTTAACTTAAATGGCTATACTTAGACTTTTCTGAAAGGTGGCGATGTCTTTTTTCCACCAAGGCTGATTAAATTTATTTATCATTCATATTGGCCATTCTATGCTAATTTAAAGGTTAAGCATTAATGTCATAGCATTCAAAATGCATAGTGATTTTCGAATTAAATATACTCATTCAAACTTCCTAATTCTCATAACTATAGGATATTTATGAAGGATGGGTCAGAAATATTGACCTTTAATGCAGCCCATCATTCACTCGATAATTAGTAATGTACGGAGGCAAAAGCGGAATTTTCGAATTCAACCACTCAGCAAACCCCTTAATTCAGTTAATGATGTAATTAGGCTTAATTGGATAACATGTATACATTTCTTTCAACAAAGATAACACAAATTAAATAAAGTTTAAATGCATAATTTGTACACATATTACAATAAAAACAAACCATACATGGACCACTCATGTCTTGCCTATCTGCAGGGTGTTATGTTTACAGCTGTTAAATGACATGTTAAAAACCAAAACGAATGGGATAATGAGAATACGGCATGTTGAAGTATCTCAAACCACTATTCATTTTCATAATTTAAAAAATATTACTGCACAAAGGAATTTTAAAAATAAAATAGGAAAGTGGCCATAACGCGACTCATAGTTAAGATAAATAGGAAGACTGCAGATGTACTTAGAAAATTGGGACTTACGTACTAAAATTAGAACACGTATAGGTAAACCACGATTTTAGAGCATTGGGTAGATTTTTACGTTAAATATGCATTGATACTTTCTTGTAGCAAATTTTTTGCCTAACATTGTGTTTAACCAGTATATTGTTAATATGAATGCTTAACTGGTTACCAGTAAAAAAAACTTTATGGGGGGGGGTGCATCTCCATACTCCTATTTTTCCATTTGCAATATAAAAAACGTATAATTGTGTAAATAGGGTCGATTTTTCCGGAGGCGAGCAATCTGTCCCTTTTATGTCCCTTATCTATTCTTTATAAAAAAAATGCCAGGTTACACATATGTTTGCATAACCATTACTTCACTTCTATAGGACCGAAATATATGTTCTATATACCAAATTAAAGGTAATATTCTGTACTACACGAACTTAATAGGCAAAAAAAAACTATTTGTCTAAGTGTCATTTTACGTTTATTGAAAAATTGAAGCATGAGCACATGCATGGTTTTTTTTCTCTTTAAGTTAAAATTTGTTAGTAAACCATCAAAAATTTCGAAATAATTATTATATAATGAAAGGTAGGATGTTTCAAAACCTTTTATTTGGCGTAAAGAAAAAGAAAAACGGATTAGAAGCCATGATATTAAAAAAATTAGAAAACCTCTAATTAGCACCATGTTTTCCAAGATGGCGGCTCATTTCCGGCCTTAAAATTGCAAAGAAAATGTATATCTTGCTTCCTCACATGCTCCTTGTTCAGAAAAAAAATAGTTACCGCTTTCACTAAAAAATGCTGACCTTAGTGAGGAGATCCAAAACGTTGTATATTGGCCTGATGTCTGGCAGCTCCCACTTTCGGAATCAAAATGCCACTCTTTCCACGTTGGTTGGAAACAGAATTGTGCAAATTACACCTTAAATAACATAATATTGCCATCGGTGAACGAAGTGAAAGATCTGGGCATTTGGTTCTCCACAGACCTAAAATCCTCTCTATACTGCCAGAAAATTAGTTCTTTGGCCTTTAGACGGCTTGCTGTGGTTAATAGATGCTTCACGTCTGGAAGCATAAACACGCGAGTATGGGCATTTAAAGTTTTCATAGGACCGCTATTGGAGTACGCAACACTGGTGTGGTCCCCTTACCTGGCTAAAGATATCGATTTGATAGAGTCAGTCCAGCGAAAATTCACAAAGAGTTTGCCGGGGCTGCATGAGGTAGACCATATCGAACGTTTATCGAGGACTGGTCTGGAACTGATGGAACTCCGAAGAATAAAATTTGATTAATTCCCACTTTTAAGATTCTAAAGGGTCTGATTGCTGTTGACCTTCCTCTTTTTGATTTGACCAACAGGCATCTACTAGAGGACATCTTTTGAAGTTAGAAGTTCAGAGTTCAAATCTTGACTGTCGAAAAAATGTCTTTTCACTTCAGGTCGTGAATATATGGAATGCTCTTAGCGCGGAAACGGTGAATGCTCGAAATGTGATTGAATTTCGTAGAATGATTACTAAGCAGTCCTTTAATCGCTTCTTGAAGAGGACGCAGTAATTGAAAAAGTATTTCATTTTGAAGTCCTGGGGTTAGCGCCTCACACCCCTTCCGGCAACCATCCACAAATGGTGATAATTTCCATATTATTTATTTATTTAATATTATATATTATCACTTTTATTATCTTTATTAAGATTGACAATTGGTTTTGGCCAAGCTTTAAACTATGATGCATTATTTTATGATTTTATTATTTTTTAAAATTTTTCTTCTGGATAACTACTTTTGCTTATTTTTACAAAACAACAAGCCTTTATGTATATATATTAACTGAAGTTAAAGTGACATTAAAATAAATTCATGAGTTGTATGTATGACATTTGATAAATTGTCAGATGGATTTATACCAAAGTCGGGGGTTTTGGGCGTAAATCCATCTGCCAATTTTACTGCCATAAACTAGTGCCTAACCCATGATTAAAATCAAGAATTGTAAAAAAATACATGAAAAAATGCGATAGTAGTAGTAAGGTATTTACCGCATAGCACCTCACTTTCCCATGTGTTTTATGCAATGCTTTTCTGCAGAGTATGGCAAGGCTTCCCCTTCTATATGCGTGTGTGTGTGTGTTTTATACTTGTCTTTCTACAGGTTAGGTGGAGGGGGGGGGGGAGAAATCTTGAATGTGTGACAGAGCCTACAGCAAAAATTTTATGAGAGACGCATCATCAAAATTATAGGCAATAAGGCAGGGGGAAAAGTTGAGTTCACGGGCATTTCAAGTATTGAAAGAGGACCAAGCCACAAGGCTTTTTATTTATTTTTTAATTATTTTAAAAATGCTACAAAAACAAAAAAAATATTTTCTTTAACCAGACACAACATACATATGCACGAGTCAAGAAATAAAGTTGAATAATTTTTCCGTAACGTATAGGCCTACACGCACATTTCACAACTCTTCAGATCAGTTTGACGTTTTTTTATTTGTATTTTTCGTAACCAACAGATTTCTTTTAGTTACAAAACACAGTAACAGCCACGTAACTTACTTTCCAACTTTTGCCGTGATTTACGGTGAAATTAAACTTCTAGATGATTGATATTGACTAAAAAATTTCCAGATGCGTGACCCAGTTGGGTTTTTTTGGTGCATTTGGCAATTTTTTTCATCACAATCCGCCAGTAATACTGTTTAAAAATCAAATTACTTTAACACGACGGAAACTCAGCCATCGTTTTTGCAGACCAATGACCCTAATATTTCCCGTCTAGTCTAGTTCATCAAAAACAACAACGAGGCATCTAGGTTAAGATAAAACCTTGAATACTTCTTCAACCTTCGGATTGGAAGAGAAATGACTTTCACTGCTACTAACGTAAACAAAACTCTAGCCTACAGAATAAAACAAATTCATACTTAAAACTTTTTGTTTTAAAAGCCGGAATTTCGTCAAAAATACGATGTTTATCACCCTGCAGATTTTTTTAACTTTTACGTGCTGTGTGATTACTAAATTGTGGCAATGAAAAACCTTATCCTTAAAACCGATTTTAAGACTTGTAATAATTCTAAAAAATTTTAAACACTTTTCTGTGTAAAAATAAATGTTTACCTGCTCTGCTGACTCGATGCTTCACCCAACAAAATTAGTTTGGCAAATACTCGATAAGTGTGACAAACCCGACTTTTAAAGGGATTATTTAGGTCAGTAAAATTCTAGCCCCTGGGACCCGTTTGAAAAATGAGACCAGGAAATGAACTCTGAGGTGTATGAGAACTTCCTAGTGGCCATTTTGGATTGTGCAATTTAAATTAGATTTCCTTGGGAATGAGGGAAGCAAAATGGGTATTTAAACTGAGGTTTTCTGTGTTTCAAATCAGTACTCCACTGGATTTCCAGGAGAATGCTCGGTCTCACTAGCTCAGATATATTAGATATTCTTTGATGGCAGACAAAATTAGGTTTTTTTTTCTAACAAGTGTCTCCCTAGTTTGGTTAAATTAGTTATTCTTTGACAGGAGACAAAATTAGGTTTTTTACTAACAAAGAAGAGCAATCTAGAGGTCTTGAAAGCTAACTAAGTACTTCCACAGAATTAGAGTTGCTTATCAAGCAGTAAGTATCTATTTTATAAGTTATTATTATTTTTTTATTGTAATTTTAGTGTTTTCAAAAGTAATAATAATACTTAGTGCTTGTGAGTAGATCTAATATAAACATAATATTAAACATAATATTGCTACAATAATGCTGATTATTAGGGTCTAGTTGAAAAGTTTCTAAGTTGGTTGGTTGGTCTAAGAGAACAGAAGCATGGAAGAGGGGGGAATACAAACCACATAATGAAGGGAAAGCAGAGGGGCGGAGGTAACAGAGGCAGAGGTGTAATTGTTCAACTTTTACACTGTCTTCCGCTTTTTTAATTTCCTAAAAACCAATAAAATGTAATGAAAAACATAAATAAATTAATCTGGTTAGTTCCCTTTCTGCAGTTTACAGTTGGACAATTTCTCATCCTTGTAGAGGCTGAACGGGGGGGGGGGGGGGGCATTCAGGCCACATAATTATGGTTATTCAGAGGGGGCAGAGGTAACAGGGTAATCGGGGGTTGGGGGTTATTGTAGCTTTAGTATTTTCAAAGTTACTAATTTTCCAAGATGGATGGATAAGCAAATGCATTAGCAGTACAAAAAGCAAAAATGATGAGTGTGTAGCAATTTAAACATAAAACTAGATTAAAAATAGCATAGCCAAAACTGTTGGAAAAAGAACGTTCATTATCACTAAGGTTAGACTTGTCAAGAGGCACAAAGTTGAAAATAGTTTTGTTTAGTTTCAATTTAAGGGATTTTAAGAGCAACTCTTTGCATAGTTTTCTTTGCATTTACGAGTTCAGCAATATTAAAAAACAATAGTCTTTGGCTTTCTTACGAGACACACAGTATCAGGAGAAAGAGAACGCCAATAAATTGAATTCTTGGACACAGCGTCATTCATTTCTATTGGGTGTCAAGGTAGGAGCATACGCTCTTGTTTGTCTGTCTTGATTGCTTAAATGACCCGTCACACCAGAATGTTGGCTTTAGTCTAGGGCATCTTGAGACTCTTGCCTGAAAATTTACACAAGTATCTCATCCTTAGATCGTGTCTAGAGAAGGACAGTTGCGAAATATTGCAGTTTTCGCATTTTGCAGAGAATTGAAAAAAAGAGTTGTGAAGTGGTTTCTGTTATTTGAAGTTTAGTGTTAGCTTTTTTTTGGGGGGGGGGTTGGTGTTATCAGGGTTACAGTGCTTGCAAGCAGAGATTGTTCAGATACTAGAAATAGTAGAAAAAAATATTTTTTACATTGGAAAATACTGGAACATACTCGAAAATTATTTTTTATTCAGAAATATTTAACCCAATCCTAAATTATTATAAGCCACACATTTTTCGCGAGCAATTATGATTTGCCTTTGCTGCATTTCTGATAAAATTTCGACTATCTCGTTTCTATGTCCGTCGTGGCCAGACTGGATTTATACAAAAGCCTGAGTCTCTTTATCAGGTCGTTAGGATCGTCGTAATATTTATAATCTGCTCTACTACCCGCTTTTTTAACCATGTCCGTTTCTTGAGATCGTCCCAAATAGAAGCGATAACAGACCTGTACTTGGCACTCCGATTAGATTTTGGTTTACGAGTATTTGGGTCGTTGTTGTGATAAATAGCGTTACTATTTTTTAACATGGCCCCGTTAGCTGCTTTTACATCCGGCGCGATGGAAGTTTCTTTTAAGTCTTTGAAAATTAGCAAGTTCCAAAGCCCCCGCTTCCCCACGTACTGTTGGTTTTCGACCACTACGTCATTTTCAAAGATTTTAATCGTTTTATTACCAAAGGTCAGCTCACTTTTTTCTTATACTGTAAACCGAATCAGTGTCAGTTCCTTTGGTATTTCCGAAAAATTTTACCAAGAAATATTTAGCAGTGTCTCCAATATTCTGACCAGGCAACAAACTATCAAGGGACCTTAGTGGGGTGATGTTAGGAAGATCACGTGGAGTGGAAATGCGTGTAGCTTGCACCATGGAATATGATGGGTTAAGTTTAGGACTGGTGCTCGAAGTTGCGTATTCAGTTTTGGAGTCGGGAGGAATTCGCCTTATAGGATATGCAGCTGGACTTGAATATTGGGCGAGGCTGTAATCGAGAAAGGTTGGTAATGTTTTCTGACTAGGAGCAGGGGACGGTGATAAAGCCAGTGATTCGTAGGCAGCTACGTCACTATTTTCTTTTTTTGCAAATTTTAATCAGTTTAGTTTGTGTAGCTAGAGTGTTTTTAATCAGTTTAGTTTGTGTGGCTGGAGTGTTTTTAATCGGTGTAGTTTGCGTGGTTGCACCCAAAACCGGTCTCGGTTTCAGGGTGCTTACTACCGGTTTAAAAAATTCTTATAGCGATTCTTCTGGCTCTCTCTCTCTCCCAAACTTCGATTTAAAAACTTTTTAGTAAAACATCTTTTGAGTTTTGCGATTTCTCGTTTTGTTTCCATTCTTTTGTTCAATAGGTAAAAACGAATGTTTATATCTGCCCTCGTTTAACGTTTTGTTAATTGCTAAAAATCTATAAGGCTTTTTCCAACAATTTTGACACAACATTTTAAACTCTGAAAATTCCTTTCAGGACCAACATGATTTTCGTAAACGTGTTTTAAATTTAACTCATCCACCGGAAAAAGGATTATTAAATTTGCATTATCTCTAACCACTTGTTTAGGAATTCTCATGTAGGACTGACCGCAATAAAAAAAACAGCGTTAGAATGGCATCCTTGAACAAAGTAGCACTCTATGTTTTTTTTTTTGTTTATCTAAAAGGCAGTCGTCAAACAGAATAAGGTTTCTAAATTTTGGTTCCAGTTCTTCAGGCGTAATTAAATCTATTTGAGAACCGTGAAAAAATACGACATCCCTTCCAATTTTTTCCTCAATTTTGGTAAATATAAACTGCAATGCTTTGTACTTTGGTTGACATAAAGTTTTACTGTAAATAAATTATCTGTCCTAATCCATCCATCGTTCGTTACAGATAAAATTAAAGAGTAAGTTAGTTTTTCCATAATTTGTGGGACCTATAATTAAGCATCTGATATTTGAAGGTAAGACTGGGTGATTTTTCGGTTCTTTCTTGTGTACAAAAAAGTCATAGTTTTTAATTTCCATCACGTTTTTTATTTACACATTTTTTTAATGCTTACAGAGATACTAAACTCATAGTCTTCATCTGAAAACTTGCCGTTGAAGACAACAGGATGCACCACTCCATATTCAACTCTACACAACAACTTCACGTTACTGGGAGAATCATTGGTAACGTATACTGCATTAATTCTCCCGATTACTTCCGTTAAGTTTAAAGCACTGTTAGATGGTAAGTTAAACCACGGTTTATCTATTACGTTTAAGTTTAGGTTCATTGTTAAGTTTACGTTTTGTTTTGTGGATATTTTCGTTAAACCCAACTTTTAAAACATAGGAGTTTATCGCAGTCACTTGCCTTTTCGCAAGAGGAGTAACAGGGAGAAGTTGTGTGCATAGAATTAGGATAATTGAACACGGTCAAGGAAACTGGTTTCTGATCTTCACACTCGATCTCTAGATTTTTACAAATGTACCGTTCAGGATTTTTCAACAATTTTTGAGTTTCCAGTTTACTGGGCAAAATCCACCCTTTATATTTCGATTTTTCGTTCGAAAAAGGAGTTCCCGTACTCTTTAAATCGATAAACTGTATGGAAGGACAAGTTATACTTTAAACCATTGTTAATTTTTGTTCCTTTATCATCTTTAACTTTCAGCAAGTTTATTTGCAAGAGATTGGACAGATTCGTTTGCCAGGTTGGTTGAGACATTTTGAGGTTTATCTTACCTTTTTTTAATATTGAAAGAACAAAAATGATCGGGGGTGGGAGTCATCCTGATGAGCATTCGAGTCGAAGCATAGTGTCTACATTAAACACCCAGTTAGAATAAGAGGTACAATAATCAAAAAAAAAGAAAGGAGCAACTGCCACGATTGGAACTAGATTCCATAACAGTCGCTTACTAAGTTGGGGTATTAATAGTACGCGTATGTTCTGGGTCCTAGTCCCTGTTGGGACAATTACTTTTCTTTTCTTTTTTGAGATTATTGCAACTTGTATCCTCACAAACCAGGTCTTTAATGCATGTTATTTTTTTTGGCTTCATTCCTTAATCTGCCACGTTTGCTAGGAGAGGGGGGAAATTCGTATATTTAAAAAAGATGTCTATTATTAGGTTTGGACAATCATTGAAAAGGACGAGAGGGGAAGATGGTGAAGTGGTGGGAGTCGGTCCGAGAAAACAGCCTGAACTAGGGTACGTGTTGACACCCGAAAGCAACCTTGATATGCAAAATAGGCGTTTAACCAAAGTAGGAGCAGGTATAAACTCTGAAGACGCGGTAAATTATTCTCAGATCGATACTCTGAAACAGAAATACAGAAACTTAAAACCGACTTGCCTCCTGCTATTACTCTTCTCAGCGATGAGTCAGTTTCCGCCGTTTCTAGCGATGCGTTATACTTAGGCTGACAGGAATTTTTACGCAAAGAAGAAGCAAATTAAGGATATAGCTTTCCCCCAGTATGCTGCTGATGCAGCAACAAAAGTATACGTTGACAAAAATTGCTTATTACAGGACTACCAGAAAGTGTACTTCAATGCAACGCCCAAGAAGATTAGAAATTTAAGCGATCCTACTTTGGCGAATGATGCTATTACTAAGGTATTCGTTGACAATAATTGCTTGTTACAATATGAGCTGAAAGAGCACTTTAATGCCACGAACAAACAGATTAGAAACCTAAACGAACCAACCTTGCCGAGTGACGCGGCTACAAAGAAATTTGTGCATGAAATCAGTTTCATGCTGATCAGTTTCAGCATGAAACGTCCTTTGGAAAAAGTGATTGGTTCTTTAATTACGGTCCTCTCTCGAGCTTCGTGTGTACAAGTTCAGATTTAAGTCATGAAGCAATTTTATACTGCAGCGATTCGAGCATTGCATTAGTTCCTATATGTAAAATAGGTACAAGAGCCCATTACATTACAAACCTAAAGGACGAGCATTCAAATTACAATTACTATTTTCGAAATTCCTTACGTAATAGAAAAAATTTGTCCATCGCGGTAGAGGCATTCAAAGAGTTTTACGTAGAAGACGTTTAATTCCAGTTAGATTTGCACGTAACTTTTCATTAGATGACTCTTCTCATCCTATCTCAAACAGTTTTGTAATTATGTGCCTTAGAAAAGGCACTTAAAAAAATAAACAAAAGTAACCGCATCAAATTTGGTCAACATTTTGTATGCATTCGTAATTGTATTTTATTCCCGGTCCCAAGTAGTTTGCCACTGACCGGGGAGGATCCATGTTGCCAAAACTATCGGAATAACAAGGTTCTCCCGAAACAGTTGAATAAGCTATCCATTTACTTCCGTCTCCATCGTGGAAATCTTCCAAGTTTACTATTTCGTTTTCACCAGTAGGCCAAAGTTTTAAGAGAAGTGTGTCTTTACTAAAAGTACCTCTGAATTTTGGAATTTTTATTACTCTAGCCAACCCGTTTAAATCAAAGTTTGTTAAAGGTTTATTAACCTCTTGCCTACCAGCACGTACGCATGTACGTCATACATTGTCAATGGCGTGCTACCAGGGCGTATGCATGTACGTCGTGCTGCCCAATTCTACAACAATGAGTGTTCTTTTGTATGGTATCGTGCCAATCGCTTGTTTATTTTCAGCCAGTATCATCGTATTATTGGCCTGAACCGTGTTGACGTCAGAAACAGTTAACCAATCGAATTTGACAATACATACGACGGCGTTTTTGGTGGATAAATTACTGACGTTTAGGTTCAACAATAGCGCCGCTAAACTGCAGGATACGGTAGCAGTTGAATGAGCCGTGTAGTTGCGGTTTTTTCAATATTTTGTGTATATTATTGTGAGAAATGTGCTCAAAAGTGATAAATAGAGTGCTCCAGAGTTCAATTTCAACGTCAACGAAAGTCCAGCAGAGGTATACACAGTGCAAGGTAAGAAAAACGCTTCGTATTTACTTTGCATTACGTTCATTTTCCGCCTGGCTGACCAGCCATCCATGCCATGAGGATCGCGCAGGCCTACCGTGAGCTGCTCCTACCGGCTCGTTTCTACTCATTAGGCCTAACAAATACGGGTTGTCCGTCGGTCAAAACCAAGTCGATTTAGAGTTGTTTTGACACATTTTTTAGTTTACTGTGCGACTTGTAAAGAAAGGAGACACCGTGTTAGCTATTTAAATTGTTGATTTTTTTTAACAAAAATGTTTGTTGTGTGGCGTTCACATTCGCGTGCAGACGACGTCAACAAACATTAGGCTACGCTCATAATGTGTTTGTGATGCATAAAAAACCCTTACGACAGTATTTTTTTTTAAATCATCTGTGCGATGTCCACTTTTTATATCTACGTATCTAGGTGCATCCCACCCCCTTCCGCCCAGCAAATTAAGTAGCAAAATATTATTTGTTATGGGAAAAAAACTTGTTGAACGCACAAGTTGCAGTAAAAAAAACTGAGGACTGGGACGAATTTATTTTCAATTCACCAAACTTCTGGAAAACTGTTCAATTTGCGAATTTATTTGGTAAAAAATATTTCACTTGTATATAAAAAATTAGAAATTTCCATTTTGACCCAAATTTACGGAATGGGCACCAAAATGGTATGTTTGCATGGTCTATTTTGGACCTTTTTAACCTGTCGATGGAAAATCGTTTTCAGAATGCAAATAAAAGGCTGCAGTGAATAATATATAATAAAGAAAATTTATCATTTATTATTTATTTGTACTGCGTGTATTTGTTATTATTGGACTAGTTTTACTTATTTATAATAGTAATTCCTACTATAAAACCATTATTTTCACGGAGTCCAATAATTATTAGTACTGTACTCGCTGTAAGGATATTCCTGGGCCCTTATAATACAAGCACATTGTTGTAAGGATGCTCACTGTTTGCTTATAATTACAATAATTTGATAATATGTTAATGAAAATAAATTTTTTCAATAATTTGAAACTAATTCGCGAAATCATAAAAGCTAAAAATGCGATAGCAGGGAAGTAATCTAGTGCAATGCAGGGAAGCAAAAGACATGCTGGTAGCTGCAAGGAGTAAGGCTGAGAGAGCCTGGTCGTCAAGAGGTTAAAGTCTATTAAACCTTGGGTGGTCTTCAGTAAAGACCTTTGCCACGGGGCAATTTTTTTTGCTTCGTTTTTTTTGCTTAATTTTATTTTCTTCAAGCCAGAACCTTCCACTTGCCTGTGATGCCGCACTAGTTCAGCCAGAATTTTTACATCATTTTGTCCCTTTTTTTACGGCAGATACCACCCCTGCAGATCCGCCCACAATCCTCCAATTCCAGCTAAAATCGGTCCTAGTGATGCCAACGGCAAAAATCCATCTTTCTTTTTTCGTGATCTTGTTTTGAGCGCCCTATCTTTTTTATTATTATCATTATTATTTAATAAACAACTTCGACTTTACCTCTGGCCAACTTTAGATTCATTTTCCTGTCTCCAATGAGCAGACCGTGACAAGTAGTGTTAGCTGGTACTGCTGCCCTAAACTTCAGTTTGACTTGTACATTCACAATTCTCGATTGAAGCCTCTCGGACTGTTTGGTGCAACCCAACACCACGAGAGGATAGGCTTTCTTGAACTGAAGCAAGTCGAAACTCAAGTCATTGGTGTCGTAGCAAAGCTGCCTAAATTGCTGCGCCATTCTGTACGAGCCGAAGTACTCTCCAGTAGCATAATTTGCATTCAAATCGAGAAAAGGATATCTTTCTGAATTTAGAGTCACGTGAGCATCTGGCAGACTGCAGTGATCGAACACCCCAGGGTTTTTAACTAAAAGAGTCATTCCTGTTGGTTTGAAAAGCCAGAACTATCCACCTTGGTTTTTCAACAGTGGAAGTAGTCAGCACGCGCCAGGTGAAGCTGGTATTTTGAGGGAGCACGCAGATATCGTAATGCCAGTGCCTAAATCCTAAATCCACAGTCACTCCATGGTCGATGAGATTGTAGAGTTTAGGTTTCTGCTCGTCCGAGGCAGTGACATGTGGAACGATCCAGCTGATGCTATTTAGAACGACTTTGCCATTGGCCCCTGTCGCTGCTTTGAAGATGGCGTTCGTGTCGCTCGCTTTCATGAGTGTGAGCACGTGTCTAGTTCCGTAGATTAGCTTACAATGATTTTCGAAAAATCCAATGATGTGTTTCAGAGGGATGACGAATGTAAATCTTTCCTTGGGAGTTGTTTCATTGATGATGGATGCATGCCGCTGTTTTAATCCCAAGTTATCAGTTAGTTCAGCTGCAACTGAAGCCGCACTATCCAGAGCCCAACACTGATCGAGCAGACCTGGTTGCTCCGCCGAGCCGCAGGTGAGCAGTCCAATCATCAGAGTACCGAACCCTGGATAATTTAACTCGTCGACTTGTTTATCACCGATATGATATTTGATATTAGAAAACAGGTACATGGGAGCATTATTAATCAACGCATGAGCCGAGTCATTATCCTTCAGTAACCTCCCTTTAATGAGGAGGTAACTATTGGCAACGTGCAGAATTAAATCTTGGTTTTCTACATGTATGTGGATTTCTGAATTTACGTTGTTGAGATTGGTGCCAACAATAGGATTGTATTTGTGGTAGGTGTAATCGCACACCATAGGTTCGTTGATTTTTAAGTAGTCTTCTTCTACACTCATTTTCAGGGTGTTGTTATAAATTTGATGAAAGCTTTGTTTCTAGGTGTCAAACCATTTGTTTTTTTATTATTAGAATAAAAACTAAGAAAGAAGTTTTTCTCTTTTTTTCGAAATACGAGCATTTTTATCCTTTTTTTAAAATTTAATTTGTAGATCTCAAATGAAGTCGCACCGTGAGCGTCTCACCATTTAATTCCAATGGCTCGTTGGTTTGAGACGTGAGCCAAACTCTTATACTTCTGATTAACTTTGTAGTAACTGGGAGGTAAATTAAATTATGTGGGGACTCTATGATTTTGAATCCGGGTGGTGAATTGAGATAAAAGGAATATAAAGTGGGCTGAGTGTCGCTGTTTAGTTACGAATTGCCTATGATATCGACGTGTACAAAAATTGTGTTGATGCTCATAATGTCGACTGTATTTTGACTTTCTCGACTTCTCACGTAGTTGCCTAGGTCAAACCCCAAAACTAGAGCCAAACTCTTGTCACCCGAAAAAAATATTCCGTAATTCGGATCGGTAATTATCAAGTTGGTTCTTAAGTGTATAGATTCGGAAGAATTGTAATGGCATTCTTGCTGTGGCCATTCGATTCTATCGCTGACTTGAGAAATTTATTCAAATCCTCGATTTCGTAAGCACCGGGACTTACTAACACTTTGTGCTATGAAGCACCAGCATCTGTAGTGTACTGAATTTCGTTATTTTTTGACGTGATGTTGTGTATTCTATTATAAGTATCTAAATTAAGCAGAGCCAATTCGTAATTTTTTTCAGTGTCCAAATCAATGGATGTGTTTAGATTAATTTTCAAGTTGGAGTCTTTGCCGGTGAGAATAATGATACAGGAATCCATGATGTCTTTTTTTTTTAAAAAAAAGAGCAACCATAAAAAACTCAAAATGAAAGATTGCGTCAAATGTAAATGTTCGACTCCTAACCAGACGAAGGCCCCAGTTTCTACAACTTCACGAAACAACAGACCGATAGAGATAGTGTTCTGCGATGTAAGTGGTACAAAAAAAGCTTACTTCGTCAAAGTGGGGAAGAGTCTCGTGATCAAAATCATAGATAACTTGCTCGTTAAAATACATTTACCGGGGTATCAATACTGCGGTCCTGGAAGTCAGCTGAAGAAGCGACTGGCACGAGGAGATCCTGGAATAAATAAAATAGACGAAGCTTACAAAGAACACGATATAGCTTACGCCGAGAGCCCCGGACTTAAAAGATCGACACACCGCCGATGAAGTTCTAATTTTAAAAGCTCAAAGGGTGAGAGAGGATCCACCTCTGGCATGAATGGAAAAGCTAGCTGCTTCTGTCGTTAAGAGAATCATAAAAACAAAACTCAGGTTTGGAATAGGAAATTAAAAAAATGGATCAACTCGTAAAAGAACTTCACAAACCAACGCGGAAAAAATTTCTGAGACAAAAGGTGATTGTACTGGGCCTAAACGATCAATGGCAGGCTGACTTGGTGGAGATGATACCGTATGCTAAGCTAAATAAAGGATTTAACTACCTACTGACTTGCATTAACGTCATGTCCAAGTTTGCTTGGGCTATTCCTCTTAAAACTAAAACCGGTCTAGCTGTTACCGATGCTTTCAAGAAGATACTTTCAGGAGTGACCCCCCCTAAAAATTTACAAGTCGATTTAGGTAGCAAGTTCTACAATAAAAATGTCAAAGTACTACTTAGGCGCCATAACATCAACACGTACTGTACGTACTCTGAGAAGAAAGTGAGCATGGTTGAACATTTCAACAGAATGCTGAAAACTCGAATATGGAAAAAATTCATCAGGCAGGGGAATTACAAGTGGATACACATTATGGACGAGTTGGTTTCTCAATACAATGACTCGGTTTATTCCACCACAAAACTGAAACCTAGGGATTATACCATCTTCTCCTTGTGTATTACTCACTGTACTACCCCAAAAGTAGAATTTTTTAGCTCCACTCATTAACGGACATAGCGTTATGCAGAATAAGTCGCTAAACAATTTGAATCAGTAATCCTGTGTGATAAATTTTAGTAAGAGGATAAACTGATAATGTTATTCGTCCAACTAGCAAATTTTGAATCATATCCCTTCAACTTAACAAAGTACAGCATTTTTCCATCTTTTCCTTTCTACCTACGTAGTACTTTTTCTACTAAAAATAAGTCCAGAACTCGAGTTTTTTGAATTTCCAGTTCGTAGAAGCCTCCGAGAATAGGTTCACACGATTCATCGTTTAAAAGATAAGTTACCGGGTCAGTTTTTTTGCACTTTGCGAACCGTGAAAACTTCGTTAGTAAAATTTTGTAGATAGCCTTTATTGAAAAATTTTTTGATTTTAGAAATTCTGACTTTATCTCCTACGATAACTTTGTGTTTTTAGACAATCTTTTAGGTTTTGTTTGTCTCAACAACCGTTCGTGCTGCCTGGTTATATACCTCGGTTTCAGCTTTGTAATAGAATGAACAGTGTCACTGTGTTGGGAAACTAACTCATTGATAATATCTACCCATTTATAATTTCCTCGACCGGTGAATCTTACCATATTCAAGTTTTCAGTGTTCTGTTGAAACGTTCTATCACGCTCACTTTTTTTCTCCGAGTACGTAGAGTACATTTTAATGTTGTTGCGCTTAAGCAGGGTTTTGAAGTCTTTATTGTAGAACTCACTACCTAAATCGACTTGTAAATTTTTAGGAGGTGTTGCTCCTGCGAGTATTTTCTTGAATGCTTCGGTAACGCCTATGCCGGACTTAGATTTAAGCGGAATGGCCCAACCAATCTTGGACATGACGTTAATGCAGGTTAGTAGATAGTTAAATACTTTATTTAAGTTAGCGTAAGGTATCACTTCCACCAAGTCAGCCTGCCACAGATCGTTTAGGCTCAGTACAATTGCTTTTCGTCTCGGAAAATTTTTTCGCGTTGGTTTATGAAATTCTTTTACGAGTTGATCCATTTTTTTTTTATTTCCCATTCCGAACTTTAGTTTTGTTTTCATGAATTTCTTAACTATTGAAGCGGCTAGTTTTTCCCTCCACACCAGAGAAGGATAATCTCTCATTCTTTGAGCTTCGGAAATCGGTGACGTGTCGATCTTTCAAGTCCGAGCTCTCGGAGTAAGTGAGATCGTGTTCTTTGCACGTTTCGTCTAGTTTATTAATTCCCAGATCTCCTTGAGCCAATCTTTTTTTCAGCTTAGTTCCCGGCCCGCAGTATTGGTAACCCAGTAAATGCAATTCGAGCGGTAACTTATCTATGATTTTGTTTATGATTCCTTTCCCAGATTTGATAAAGGAAGCTCTTTTCGTCCCGCATACCTCGCAAAATACATCCATCTGTCAGTTATATAGGCTGTAATAATAATGGACAGTTCGGGGCTGTTAGAAATATGACGTTTACATTTGACGCAGGACCTCATCTTGATATTTTTTGTTTCCACGGTTCTTTGTTTATATATTAAATTTTTTTGAACTTAAACTTAAATTTTGATGAGCCACCCTTTTCTCCCGAGCAGGTATGATTTGTCTTTGCTGCATTTCTGATAAAATTTCGACTGTCTCATTTCTATGTCTGTTGTGACCATCCAAAGTATATTTGTACGATAGCCTAAGTCTCTTTATCAAGTCGTAAGGATCGTCGTAATATTTATAATCGACTCTGCTCGAGTAACTCGATTTTTTAACCATGCCCGTTCCTTTTTTCTTCGATTTCATATCTTCCCAAATCAGAACGATAATAAACTTGTACTTGGTGCTACAATTATTTTGGGTTTAGAAGTAGCCGGGTCGTTGTTATGATAAATAGCGTTAGTATTTTTCAACATGTTTGCGTAAGCTGCTTTAACTTGTGGCACAAGGGAGGTTTCTTTCAAATCTTTGAAAACTAGCAAATTCCTAAGTCCGCATCTCCCCACATATTCCTCCCCCTCAACCAGTACATCATTCTCAAAAATTTTAACCACTTTATTGCCGAAGGTCAACTCGCCTTTTTGAGTGTCATATTGTACCTCGAATACTGGATCAGAGTCTTTGGGATTTTCGAAAAATTTTAGCAAGAAATATTTAGCAGACTCTCAAATATTCTGACCAGGTAACAAACTATCGAGAGACCTTAGACTCGCAATGTTAGGAAGTTCCGGGGGAATGGAAAAGCATCTAGCGTGCACCTCGGAATATGAGGAGGTGACTTTAGGAATGTTGCTTGTAGAGGCATATTCAGTTTTCGGCGGGACTGAAATCAATTTGGACCGACAGTGTTTTCACACTAGGAGTAACTGCAGGGGATGGTGATAAATGATTCGTAGTCATGCTTGTCACTTTCTTCCTCTTTGTAAACTCTAATCGGGGTAATTTGCATGGCTAGAGTGTTTTTAATCGGCTAGTTTGTGTAGCTGCACCGAGGACCGGTCTCAGTTTCAGGGTGCTTACTACTAGTTAAAAAAAATTCTTGTAGCAATTCTTCTTGCTCTCTCTCACCCAAACGTCGATTTAAAAACTTTTTAATTAAACGTCTTTTGAGTTTTGCGATTTCTCGTTTTGTTTCTATTCTTTTACTTAATAAGTGAAAACGAACGTTTATATCTCTCCTCGTTTAACTTTTTGTTAATCGATAAAAACCAGTAAGGCTTTTTCCAGCACGTTCTACACAATGTTTTAAAGTCCAAAAATTCCACGTCAGGGGCAACATGATTTTTGTAAACGTGTTTCAAATTTAACTCATGAACGGGGAAAAGGATTAATAAATTTGCATTGTCTCTGACTACTTGTTTAGGAACTCACATGTAGGACTGACTGCAATAAAAAAAAACATCAGCGTTTGAATGACGTCCTTGAGCAAAATAACGTTTGATGTTTTTTTGTTTGTCTAAAAGGGAATCGACAAAAAGAATCAGATTTCGAAATTTTGGGTCGAGTTATTCGGGCAGAATTAAATCAATTTGAGAATCGTAAAAAAATACTACATTCCGTCGTATATTCCTCTCAATTTCGGGACTGCAAAGCTTTGTACTTTGATTGACATAAAGTTTTACTGTAAATATACTGTATGTATAACCGGTCGTAGTCGAGCCATCTTTTGTTACAGATGAAATTAAACAATAAGTTAGTTTTTCTACAATTTGTGGGACCTATAACTAGACATCTGATATTTTAAAGTAGAAATGGATGATTTTGGGGTAGTTTCTTGGGCATGAAAAAGTCATAGTTTTTAATTTCCAATACGTTTTTTTTATTTACACATTTAAAGAATGTTAACGGAGATACTAATCCCAGTCTTCATCGGTAAATTTATTGTTGGAAGTATCTGAATGAGCTAATCCAAAGTCTACATTGCACCTTAATTTCACGTTGCTGGGAGAATCTTCAGTGACATACACCGCAATAATTTTCTCAGTGACATCCATCAGGTTTTTAAAAAGCGTTGTGAGATGACAAGTTAAACCAGGGTTTGTCAATAACATTTTTGTTAAGTTTCCCTTTAGTTTTGTGAATATTCTCATACACCCAAGTTTGAAAACAGAGCGGTTTGTCTCCTTAGTTCACTTTTTCACAAGAGGGGTAACAGGAGGAAGCCGTGTGCATAGAATTGGGATAATTGTCATAGTCATGAATACGTGTTTTACTCGTCAAATTCGATCTCTCATTTTTTACAGATATACCATTTAAGATTTTTCAACAGTTTCCGGGTCGCTGGGTGAAATCCAACCTTTATATTTAGATTTTTTGTCAGAAACGGGAGTTCCCGAACCCTTTAAATCTTTAAATGGAAGGGGACAAGGAAAACTTTACACCATTGTTAATCTTTGTACCGTTCTCGTTCTTAACTTTCAGCAAGTTTTTTTGCAAGAGATTAAAAATATTCATTTGCCAGGATGGTTGAGACATTTTGAGGTTATTATTTATTTTAAGGTTCTTTCTTTGATTATATACAAAAAATTAAAAAAAAAAGGACGTTAGTCAAAAAGTTTGGACAAGCATTGAAAAGGACGAGAGGGGGTGAAGGAGTCAGTCCGAGACGACAGTTGGGACTAGGATACGTTTTAACTGCCGAAAACAATTACGATATGCAAAGCAAGCGTGTAACTAAAGTAGGAGCTGCTATCGAACTTGAAGATGCCGTAAATTATTCTCTGATCGGTACTCTGGTAACGGACGTTCAGAAACTTAAAACCGACTTGCCTCCTACCATTACTCTTCTAGCCGACGAGTTAACTTCCGCCATTTCTAGCATAAAAAAAAAATATGTTATTCGTAGATGAGACTGACGAGAATTTCTAAGCGAAGAAGAAGCAAATTAAGGATATAGCTTTTTCCAGGCACGCAGCTGATGCTGCAACAAAAGTGTAGATTGATAGGAATTGTTTATTGCAGGACGGTCAGAAAGTAAACTTCAATACAACACACAAACCGATTAGAAATCTTAGCGGTCCGACTTTACAGAGTGATGCTGTTACTAAGGTGTTCCTCAACAGCAATTGCTTCTTACAAGACGACAATAAAGAATACTTCAATGGCGCGAATAAACCGATTAGAAATCTAAATGAACCTACTTTACCGAGTGAAATGTGGCTACGAAGAAATTTGTGCATGAAAACTGTATCATGATAATGAGTTTCAGCATGAAAAGCCCTTTGGAAAAATGGAGCGATTGGTTCGTTAATTCCGGTTCTCTTTCAAGCTTCCTATGTACTAGTTCTGGTTTAATTCGTAAAACAATTTTATACTGCAGTGATCCAAGCGTAGCACTCATTGTTAAATGTAAAGTAGGAAAGGGGGCATAATACATTACTAAACGAAAGGACGAGCATTCAAAAACTACCGATTTCGAAATCCTTTATAAAATAGAAAAGGATTTGCCAATTGTGGTGCAGGCAATCAAAAAGTTCCAGGCAGAAGACGTTTATTTTCAGTTAGATCTGAACATAACTTTTCAATAGATAACTCGTCTCATCCTTTCCCAAACAGCTTCGTAATTACGAGCCTTAGAGAAGGCGTTTAGGAAAAATAGGCAAAGTGACCGCACCAAATCTGGTCAAGGTTTTGCACGCGTTCGAAATTGTATTAAATTTCCGTTCCTGGCCATGAACTGGGGAGGACCCATGTTACCAAAACTATCGAAATAACAGGGTTTACCCTAAACGGTCGAATAGGTGACCCAGTGACTCCAGTCTCCATCGTGGAAATCTTCCAAGTTTACGATTCCGTTTTCACCAGTAGGCCTAAGTTTTAAGGGAAGCGTGTCTTTACTAAAATTACCTCTAAATTTTGGAATTTTCATTACTTTAGCTAATCTGTTTAAATCAAAGTTCGTTGAAGGTTTATTAAAGTCTATTAACCCTTGGTGGTCTTACGTACAGACCTTTGCCACGGGGCAAGTTTTTTGCTTCGTTTTTTTCTCAGTTTTTTTTTTGAGTCAGAACCTTCCACTTTCATGTGATGTCGCACGAGTTCAGCTAGTGTTTTTCATCGTTTTTTGCCTTTTTTACGGCAGATACCACCCCAGCAGTTCCTCCCGCCAACCCTCCAATACTGGCTAAAATCGGTCCTAACAATGCCAACGGTAAAAAGCCGCCTTTCTTTTTTGCTATCTTGTTTTGAGCGCCATACCTTTTTTATTATTATTTTTAATAAAGAATTTCGACTTTGATTCTATCCAACTTTAGATTAATTTTCCTGTCGCCAGTGAGCAGAGCGTGACAGTGTTAGCTGGTATGGCAGCCCTAAACTTTAGTTTGACTTGTACGTCCACGATTCCAGATTGAGGTCGCTCGGACTGTTTGGAGCAATCCAACACCATGAGAGTATAAGCTTTCTTGAACTGTAGCAAGTCGAAACTTAAGTCGTTAGTGTCATAGCAAAGCTGTCCATTCTGTACAAGCGTACGTAATCTCCAGTCGCAAAATTAGCGTGGAAATCAAGAAACAGATAATGCTCGGAATTGAGAGTTATATGAGCATCTTGCAGACTGCATTGCTCAAACGCACCCGGGTTTTTAACTAAAGAGTTCTGTCTGTTAGTTTGAAACGCTAGAATTATCCACCTAGGTTTTTCGACTAGAACTATCCACCTAGATTTTTCGGCTGCAGAAGTAGTCGGCATGCGCCAAGTGAAGCTGGTATTTTGAGGGAGCTCGCAGCTATCGTAATGCCAGTGCCTAAATCCCAAATCTACCATCGCTCCGTGGTCGATGAGATTGTACAGTTGAAGTTTTTGTTCGTCGGAGGCCACGATCTGGGGAACGAGCCGGCTAACGCTATCCAGAACGACTTTGCCATTGGCCGTGGCTGCTGCTGTGAAGATTGCATTCATTTCACTATCTCTCATGAGTGTGAGCACATGTTTAATTCCATAGATTAGCCTCTCGTAATTTTCGAAACATCCCTTGACGTGTTTCGGTGGGATGGCGAAGGTAAAGCTTCCCTTGGGAGTTGATTCAACTATAACAGACGTGTGTCGCTGTTTGAACCCTATGTTGTTGGTTAGTTCAGCATCGATGGAAGCAACACTATCCAGTGCCCAACATTGGCCGAGCAAAGCCGGTTGCTCCGCTGAACCGTAAGTGAGTAGTCCCTTCATTAAAGTACCGAACCCCGGATAAGTTAACTCGTCGACTTATCACCTAGATGGTATTTGATATTAGAAATCAGGAATATGGGAGCATTATTAATCAATGTCGCTAAGTCAGCATTGGCGTAGGCCGAGTCATCGTCCTTCAGCAACCTTCCTTTAATCAGGAGGTTACTGTTGGCAACGTGTAGAAATAAATCTTGGTTTTTGACGTGTATGCAGATTTCTGAATTTACGTTGTTGTGATTAGTGCCAACAATAGGATTGTATTCGTGATAGGTGTAAGATTCAACGGAGGATACTTAAAAATACTTAAAAATACTTAAAAATACTTAAAAAGAAGATACTTAAAAATCAACAAACCTTTGGTGTAAGATTCAACGGAGGAATCTTACACCAAAGGTTTGTTGATTTTTAAGTATCTTCTACTATGCTCATTTTCTGGGTGTTGTTATAAATTTGACGAAAGCTTCGTTTTTAGAAGTTAAATCGTTTGTTTTTAATTATTAGAATTAAGAAAGAGTCCGTTCCCTTTTTTCCAAACACGATCATTTTATCCTTTTTTTTTATTTTTAGATCTCAAATGAAGTGGCCTCGTTAGAGTTTCTCCATTTAAATCCAATGGCTCATTAGTCTGAGACGTCAGCCAAACTCTTATATTTCTCATTAAATTGGTAGTAACTGGGAGATAAATTACAGTATGAGGGGACTCTATGATTTTGAAACCGGGAGGGTAATTGGGATAAAAGGAATATAAAGTAAGCTGGGTATTAGGGGTGGTTGAAAAAACTTTTTTTTTTAATTTTGAAAGTGGGTAGTGCGGAAAAGTTTTGTTTATAAACACAAAGAACACATTTAAAATTTTGGGAAAATCGCTTACTATCGTCAGGTTTCAATATATAATAATAGATTTGTTGCAAACACAACCGGAATGGCAAGGACCTGGTGGTCACTGACTGCCATCCGAAGTTAAAAATTACAAAAGTTAAACAGTTTAAAAGTTTAAAAGTTAAAAACAAATACGATGGTTCGGCTACAGAGGATGGGTTGATGGTATTGGATTGGGGTCACGAATGCCTTACCACCAAGGTTAGACCTACCAGGGATACAGAGGTCCCCGATGGCATTGCCAAACGTGAGGGACAAATGAGGGGAAAAGCCGGGTATCATTATCAATGTTTAAAAAATAAAAAATAAATAAATGCATCATAGCTTAAAGCTTGGCTAAAACCAATTGTCAATCCTAATACGATAATAAAAATTATAAAATTAATAAAAAAATAATAATAATAATAAAAATAAGAATAATAATAAGATCTATTACCCACAAGAAACAAAATAAAAGAAATAGGAAGGGAAATTTTCATTCCACTTACACCAGTCTAAGTTATTAAGTTTAACACAAAATAAAATACAATTAGGATTAAAAACATTTCATAAATTGTGATAGATCCACCTTTTTAAGACCTCACTTAAAGCACCCCAGATTCCCAACTTCGATCAACTCAGGGGGTACGCTATTCCTTGGGCCAACAACCCTATTAGAGAAGAAATATTCTGGCACAATTTTTCTTCTTTGTTATAGGTACCGTCAATTTAAGACGGTGGCCCCTGGTGAACGTATTTCCTCGCACCACAAAATACATCTTAGGATCCACGTCAATGAACCCCCTCAGCATGGAGAAAGTAAGGCAGAGATCAGCCACCAGCCGTCTACGTTCCAATGATTCGAGGTGTAAATGTGCTAATCGCTGCGCATACGTCAAGTTTCTGCAACCACGCAAGTACTTTGTGAAGGATCTCTGCACCGTCTCAACTAGTTTAATGTCCTTCACAAGATACGGAGACCAAACTGGACTAACGTACTCCACAATGGGTCGCACATATGCAATAAATGCCCTAATCCGAGTCGTTTCGTCCCCCGACACAAAACAGCGCCTAATAAGATAGCCAGTTTGTTTTGCTCTTGCCGTAATATGATTGCAGTGGTTAGTAAATTTAGGATTGGCCGAAATATGAACTCCAAGATCGTTGATGGTTTGCTTAGTTTCCAGATTTATGTTATTTATTTCATATATGAAGTTTCCATTATTTCGACCCAGAGGTAGTGTAATACATTTACTGATATTTATAGGCAACTAGCGGAAGCCCGTGCTACGCACGGGTGGTGTTTGATGGACCGTTAAAAACACTAGGACGATTTCCTTCCTCATGTGTTTGTTA
The DNA here is from genome assembly GCA_023313725.1 of Lithobius niger. Taxonomy (NCBI): domain Eukaryota; kingdom Metazoa; phylum Arthropoda; class Chilopoda; order Lithobiomorpha; family Lithobiidae; genus Lithobius; species Lithobius niger. Next base: position 158,851 of record JAHWFP010231686.1, on the reverse strand, counting down.
CGGAATGCCTGTATCCCGTCTATGTGTTTTTGCGTACCGTGGCTAGGAAAGGGTGTTTTTCGTTTGCTTCACTGCCTCATTCAGCGTATCCCTTGTTCTGGAGTCCATCCACTTACATTACATATGATTCTTTCCTGCAAAAATGGTTGGAATACGCGTTTGTACATGTGAAATAAATAAATACGCCTTTGTGCATGTGAAATAATAAATACGCCTTTGTACACCGGAAATAAATAAATAGGCATTGGAGACATTGTAAGGGAGAATTAAACAAACGAAGCTTCAACAATCAGCAAGAGGGCGAGCAGGCTCATTCTTCCGACGGTAGCAAAGAAAAAGGGCGAGCGACCGACAATGAAAACGGATATGTGCTGTATCAATTACTTGCGGCCGTCTTGTGGCGGGCGTTTTGTGGCCGTCTCGTTGCCGTCCATCCTACGCGACAACTCGACAGCAAGAGGGCGAGCGGGCTCATCCGACAATGAAAACGGATATGTGCTCTATCAATTACTTGCGGCCGTCTTGTGGCCGTCTTGTTGCCGTCCATCCTACGCGACAACTCGATTTTATTAATAAATATTGCCGTGTATTTGACCAATTGTAGATGGTGTTAATCTCACGCTGCAAAGTTTCGTTGTCATCATCGCTTTCTACGCTACCATAAAGTTTTATATCATCCGCAAATTTTGGCATTCGAATACCACTGCCATCATTCCGAAGATCTGAAATGAAAATCATGAATAGAAGTGGACCAATTACAGAACCCTGTGGTACACCATTGGTAACTTTACCAACGTCCGAAAGTGATTCTCCTACCAATACTCTTTGCGTCCTATTTTCCAGAAAATCTTTTATCCAATTAAAGTTTTCTCCCCTATTTTGACATGTTAAGTTTACTGAGCAATTTGGATTGAACGACCGAATCAAAGGCCTTGGCAAAATCTACACAGATAAGATCAACCGGTATATTTTTTTCAAGTGAGTCTGTCCAATCCCTTACACAACTGAGTAATTGTGTAGTTGTGGAACGGCCAGGCAGGAAGCCAAACTGGTCGCATGGAACAAGTTGATGTTTATACAGATGTTCCTGTAACGCATCTCTGATTATACATTCTAGAATTCTGCAGGGGATACATGTTAGAGATATTGGACGGTAGTTGACTGGCTCAGCAGTATTTCCTTTTTTGAAGATCGGAACAACTTTTGCCTTTCTCCAGCAATTTGGCACACTGCCGGTTTCACTTGACAGTTTAAGTATTATGAATAAAGGGTATGACAGTTCGCATGCAAATGCCTTATAAAAAGTAGACAAGAACCCGTCAGGGCAAATTGCTGCACTTGTTTTAAGTTTACTTAATTTATCATTGATAGTTTTTAAATTAAAGGTAACAGGCTTCGGTTTATTTTCAAAGTGGAGCGATGGCAATTTGGTTGCATTATGTGTTTTACGCCTAATATGTCGGTAAATGCTACCAATGGTTCCTTCTTGCATCATTTTGTTTTCCCTGAGTATTTCACGGTTTTTTAATGCAATTTTTAGTTTATTTCGAACTCTATTATAGTTTTCCTTATTGGACGAATCGACTTTCTTTTCTATTTTTAACTTTTTCCAGAGTTTCTTTTTTGTTCGGAGCAGTTTCTTAATTTCCTTTGGTATTCTCCTTTCAATGTTAGATTTATTACAGATAATTTTGCTCGATTGTTCTACCAAATTGGTGAGAGTGGTATGGAATACGTTCCAAATGTGTTCAACACTTTTTGTGCAAGGAAGATGACAGTTCCAGTTTATTTTACTAAGTTTATCACGTAAAATTTCGAAGTTTTTTTTCTTCGGTGTTTATGGAGAATATCTGTTTTGAGGCGGTCGTCAACATTTAGATTAAAGAGAACCATATTATGATCACTGGTCCCGAGACCAGGCCCAAAATGTACATCACATACAGATCTTTCATTGTCCACCAGAATAAGATCAAGAATATTATTATTCCTCGTGGGCTCAGTTACCAGTTGCACCAAACCCAACTCAAGGGTACAGTCCAAAAAGCTTTGCTGATGTATATCAGTCGAACTGTATGTCTTCCAGTCTATGCAAGACATATTGAAGTCACCCAAAATTAAATTTGTGCAGCCATTATCCTGAGTTGATCGAAGAAAGTTACACACATTTTTTACCTGAACGTTGTCTCTGCCATAAGGCAGATAGCAACAAGTTAACCTTAATTTATGCGCTGGGAGGAGTATGCTGAGTGATTCACTACACTCCGATGACATAACAGGGCCTATGACAATATTGTCGCGTAGTAGGACAGCCACTCCACCCCCACGGCTATCTCTGTCCTTCCTAAAAATACAATAAGGGTGGCCCTGCACAATCATAGCATCCGTGATTGAAGCATTAAACCATGTCTCCACTATCACAACAATGTCAAATGATTTCTCAATTAAAACAATATTAAGATCTGTAAGTTTACCAACTGCACTTTGAGCATTAAAAAGACAACCTGTTAGCTGGTTTCCCGCCCGCTGAATATAACCATCCAAAAGGTTGCTGTCAGCCACCATGTTTACAAGGGGTAGCTTGTTTGACTACATTTTCATAAAAAAACGGATATGTAACCAATCTGTCTTTCGACGTTATCGGCAACGCTCCAGGATATACAGTTCACACCGCTGCATCCTGTGCGACAACAATTATGTCTGTTACTGCATTCTAGTTTTCCTCACTAGAGAAGAACCCGTCGTGGTACCTAAATTTGGTCCAGTAAGTGGAAATAGTTCGTTCCAGCATTGCCTTTCCAGTGTGCGATAGGTGTAGTCCATCCGAAGCAAGAAGATTTACATCATTACAGATCTGATACCAGAGTGAAATAAAGCCAAGTCGTCTTGTTTTGCATTCAGTCTGTAAGTTGCCATTACATTTCACAAGATGCGTTAATTGACCCCGGTCAAATCTTCTAAATCTATTCAAACTAGGGAATAGGCCTACGATGCTAATACATGTGTTTGGGGCGATATGCATAATTTCGTCAACGAATATACCAAGTCTGCTTGCAATTTCACCAGGGGAGTTTGTACGCACGTTATTTGTACCCAGGCATAAGATAATTCCTGTGACGTTTTCTTCCTGTTTCACAATATTAGTGATGGATTTCGAGATCTGCTCGATTCTGGCACCTGGGAAACACCACGTTTTCGATGTATGGTCGGATTTCCGTTTCAGTTTTACTTGTCTCACATGTGAGTCTCCGATGATCAGGATTTTTCTTTGAAGGCTACTGTCATTTTCGTCGATCGTGGATTTTTCAGCTTGAGTGTTATATGTTGGAATGCGGTAATGTTGGCGTGGTGACAACTGTACGGAAAAGTGTAACCTGTCACGTGATGTGCCAACTGTTGTTTTATGGCGATGATAGTGATTTCCTTTAAATTTCCCTGCTCCATCTCTTCCATGTTGTCGCATCTGATCTGTGCATGTGCTTAAAGTTTCGAAAATAACCGTAAAAACTACAAATTTCATTTATATTCATAAAAACTTTTTTTCGAATTTTGACAATGGGTAGCTCGGAAAAGTTGTGTTTATAAACACAAAGAACACATTTAGAATTTTGGGAAAATCGGTTAACATCTTCAGGTTCCAAAATGTGCTTAAAGTTTCGAAAATAACCGTAAAAACTACAAATTTCATCTATAGTCATTCAAAACTTTTTTTTCGAATTTTTACAGTGGGAAGTGTGGAAAAGTTGAGTTTATAGACACAATGAGCACATTTAAATGTTTGGGAAAATCGGTTAATATTTTCAGGTTCCAAAAAAAGTTCCAAAAGAGCTGTAAAAACTACTAAGTTCGTCGACACACCTTGTCTTGTTTGTGGGTCCTGGACCGATAACTTTCTAATTTAATCTCCAGTCAAACTCATCGATGACGTACGTGGCTATTACAAGCTGGGTTGGAGTTGGTGGTAAGCTTGTAGCCTCCAAAATCCTTAGAACTTGTATTACACTGAGTGTTACCTGTATTGTAAATCCCCTCCCTCACTTACATCAGTTGAGCAAAGCATGCTACTTCATCATAAGCTCTTACATGTTATTGTAATTGTAGAATAGATTGTTACCGGGTAGAGCATGGTTTATTAAGTTGATTGTTCGAGTGACTGACATTCTAACATTATAAATTAACGTTTACAGATAAAAAAAAAAGAAATAAATAGGTTCATGACATCATGTCCAAGAAAGTAAGAACATACATTAACCGTAACTAGGTCTCAAGTCTCATGTCCCATATTTGGATGCCCACAAGAATTCACTAATAATAATCTTCCTACGTACCAAGATGTGATGAAGCAATATGTATCTTTGGTGAGCACAGCTAAAAAACAATAAAAGACCCATCTGCCAGGGATATACACAAGATGGTTACCAGCAAGTTAGAGAAGATACGGGAGATTGCATCTGGTTCCAACTGTTTCAACTATTACATTTCAGAAGAAGGTGGAAAATTATCATGAAAAGATTCAGAAAATTAAAAAGGGTCAAAGTAAGAAAATTAAAGATACACCAATTTACCACTCGCAACATCGACGAGTATTTGTATTCTTCTTTGAACTAAGACAACTGAAACTGGTACACAGGTGCATCTTTATTTTCTTACTTTGACCCTTTTTAATTTTCTGAACCTTTTCATGATAACTTTCCACCTTCTTCTGAATTGTAGTAGTTGAAACAGTCAGAACCAGATACAATCTCTCATATCTTGTGAATTCTTGTGGGCATCCAAATATGGGACGTTACACATGAGACCAGGTTGTGGTTACTGTACGTCCTTACTTTCTTGGACATCATGGACCTACTTATTTCTTTATTTTTTTAATCTGTAAACGTTAATTTATAATGTCAGAATGTCAGTCACTCGGTCAACCAACTTAACCCCTCACCGCCTGAAAAAACTTTCAGACCCTTTTTTAAGATACTATGGTACTTGGGTTGGTTCTCGGATTCGAACCGGCATTCTCTTGGTTTGGGGTCGACGACGCTGACCACTGGGCCGTGACCCGCTCTGGTCGGGGTCCCCGGGGCCCCTCACAAAGCTCGTGCTGGTACTTAGTTTTTCACTGTTATACGTTGAAGGCATGCGTCCGCATCTAAGCGGCTACGGGTTAATAAACCATGCTCTACCCGCCAACAATCTACTCTACAACTACAATAACATGTAAGAGCATTAATGACAATTATGATGCAGTAGCATGCTTTGCTGACCTGGTGTTAAGTGAGGGAGGGGATTTACAATATGGGTAACACTCAGTGTAATACAAGTTCTAAGAGTTCCAACCCAGCTTGTAATAGCCACGTCCGTCATAGATTAGTTTGACTGGCGCTTAAATCAGGGTTCGTACACGGCCTTGAATTCCTTGAAAAGCCTTAAATTTCAAAACCAAAAATTTGCATTTTTTTCATAAGATCCTTGAAATGGCCTTGAATTTCGTTAGCATACTATGTTTGATGAAATACAGTCAATTTATGCTTAAATTCAGAAATAAATAAAAAAAATAGTTCGTCAGCATAATGCTTATCTTCTGTTAACGATTCGACGTACCTTCATTCGTATTCACGTATAAATGCTTTATTGGAAATGCAACTTGTCCCACAATGGGGGCAAAATAAATAAATTTTAAATGGATGTTTATTCAGTTATAGGCTAGCAAAAAGAATGAAATTATTTTAGGGTAATTTTTAACAACTTGGTGTGCAAAACGACCTTGAAATTGGCTTCGAGTTGGCATTGATAAACCTTGAAAAGGCCTTGAAAATCGTTTCCTTTCTTGTGTACGAACCCTGTTAAATTAGAAAGTTATCGGTCCAGGATCCACAAAAACGAAAAGGCGAGTCGACGAACTCAGTAGTTTTTATAGCTCTTTTGGGACTTTTTTGGAACCTGAAAATATTAACCGATTTTCCCAAACATTTAAATGTGCTCATTTTCACACCACCCACTGTCAAAATTCGAAGAAAGTTTTGTATCAATATCGATGAAATTTGTAGTGTTTACGGTTATTTTCGAAACTTAGGCACATTTTGGAACGTGAAGATATTAATCGATTTTTCAAAAATGTTAAATGTGTTAATTGCGCATATAAATATAACTTTTCCACACTACCCACTTTCAAAATTCGAACAAAAATTTTGTATCAATATCGAAGAAATTTGTAGTTTTTACGGTTATTTTCGAGACTTTAGGCGCATTTTGTAACCAGAAGCTATTAATCGATTTTTCAAAAATGTTAAATGTGTTAATTGCTCGTATAAATACAACTTTTCTACACTACCCATTGGCAAAATTAGAAAAAAAGTTTCTTTCAATCACCCCTACTGGGTTTCATTGGTTAGGTAAGAATTGCCTATGATATCGATGTGTACAAAAATTTTGTTGATACTCATATTGACGGTGATTCGACTTTCTCGACTTCTCACATAGTTGCCTAAGTCAAATCCCAAGACTGGAGCCAGACTCTTGTCACCCGTAAAGGATATTCCGTAGTTCGGATCGGTAATTATCAAGTCGGTTCGTAAAGTGTTTATATTCGGAAGAATTGTAATAGCTTCCTCGTTGTGACCATTTTCATCTATCGCCGATTTGAGAAATTTATTCAAATCCTCTATTTCATAAGCACCCGGAATAACCAGCACTTTCTGCCAGGTGGCACCAGCATCGATAGTGTAATTGATTTCGTTATTTTTTTAGGTAATGTTGTGTATGCTGTTATAAGTGTCTAAATTAAGCAGAGCCAATTCGTAATTTTTTTCAGAGTCTAAATGAATCGACATGTTTAGATTAATTCTCAAATCAGATTCTTTACCGGTGAGAATAATTGAGTAAGAATCCGTGATGTGGGCTTTTTTTAAAAGGAATATATTTGGAAAGAAAAAAAAATGCAAAATCTGAAAGGCCAGACCAGTTCCCCGAGCTATCAACATGCCCATGATGTGAAACTTCCTAAAACTGAATGGATATAATGAAGCATTTACGCTATATGTCACCACGTCATTATCCCCACTTTGATCACATGAGCAGAAGTGACATCAATACCCCCGCTTTTATCACGTGATTAGAAGCTGGGGGTATGTTTGCATATGACCTAAAAACGAAAAATTAGCAAAAGGCACTTTACCACCCTTCTCCAGATAGACAAAAAACCGAAAGCGACGTCATTACCCCCAATTTGATCACGTGACAGAAGTGACGTCATAACCCCCCACTTTCATCACGTGACCGGAAGTGGGGTGTGCATGTTTGTGTATGGCCTAAACACGAAAAAAGTAACAAAGGCACTTTCCCACTCTCGTCCAGATTGACGAAAACCGCAAACAATGGTAATAAAAGGCACATTTCCACCCTCCTCCAGATTAACAAAAAATGGAAGTGACGTCATTACCCCCACTTTTCATCATGTGACCGGAAGTGCGTCATTACTCCAGTTTGATCACGTGACCGGAGGTGGGGGGGGGGGTGGCTAGCTGACTTAATATCGCATTATAACACTACTACATACACCGGCATGGACATGCTCAGGAGGAAAAATGATTGCCAATGAATGCGCGAATGCGCTTAAATAAGATGGGTTGCGCAAGGACGTCGGGAAGGCTAAAATTTGAAGGGGTATCAACTGGAAATTTGCCGACTAAAGTGTCAAGGAAACCTGTTTTTGCAATTTGTTATAGTTTTTGTCCTACGGAAAAATGCACATAAAAGACGTGCGTCAAAACATGAAAATAAATTCGTAATCATATGTAGTCAAAAGCCATTCAGGGACGTAAACACATATTTTTGATGGGGGCGGCCCCCCCCGGGTTAAAACGGTCACAATACTATGCATTGTAAGACTGACTGGTTGGCGTTGATATGTTTAGCAACCGGGAAAAAAGTTGCATTGTTGGAAGGTGAGTGACAGTCAACATAAAGGACCACCACGATATGTAAGCTTCAGCATGAACTTCCAAATTAAGCAGCAAACATTGAAAACCTATAGTTCCCCCACAAGTGACATAGACCAACGAAATTAGGTATTTGGGGTCGTGTTATAATTATTTCACCCCATTACAATTTTTAATGACAACAATTTAACCCGTTTGGCCTTCACGGGCCTCAGGCCTCCAGGCCCTCACCAGGAAATCGAAGCAATGAACCGATTTTCAAATTGTATAGCTAAAAATGTGGCTATGAGCAAGGCCTAGGGTCTTAGGAACGATATTTTAATGTTACTACAATATTCTTATTGTTGTTGTTCTTGTTAGGGAAATTTTACTCTCACTTAAGAGATCGAACCAATGAACCGATTTTCAAGTTTTGTAGCTTAAAACGTAGGTATGCACAATTCTTAGGGCATTTTGGACGCGATTTTCATGAGACATATTTTGGTTGTTGTTCTTCCTCTTGTTTGGGAAATTATGCTCTCACTTAGACATCAAACCAGTTAACCGATCTTCAAATTTTATACGGCCAAAAAGAAACGTTAAATGCTACCTATGGACGTTTCCTTTTGGCCGTGGCAGTATGGCTGAGCGGTAGGACCTCGGCCTTTGGTTTCAAATCTGAGGTCGTGGGTTCGATTCCCCACTCACGTAGTCTGTCATATTAAGTTAAAAAGGCAACGTAAATAGGTTAGCATCAGTATTTAATTAAATCGGAGACATTGGGTAAGTCTTTTAATAAATTTAAGAACCTCCTAAAGTGCAGTCTATAGTCAAATTCGCTTTTGTAGTATTTTTTTCATTTTAGTACCATAGAGTACGACAGCTCTGTATTACATGGTTTCATTGTTTCCTGGTCTAAAAAAGTTTAATAACCTAAAGAATACACTGATTCAAACCAACTTTTGGTTTCTGTAACGATTCATGCAGAAGACATATTAGTATTAAAAAAAACACTTAATCGTATAAAATATGGATGTAAGCCTTAAAAACGTAATGCTCTAAACGAAAGGATACAAGAAAATGACACGTAAGCCATCAGTATCGCTCTAATACGTGTAAAAGAATACCCAGTATCCCAAAAAACAAGCTGGAGCTTCTTTAAATGCGTTGGTGCGACGCTGATGGCTTACATGTAGGTTTTTTTTTTTGTATCTGTTTCTTTAGGGCATTAAGTTTTTTTAAGGCTTACGTCTGTATTTTATACACTTAGGCGTTTTATTTAGTGTTAATATCTGCGTTTTTTCCCCCTTGGAAACATTTCAGGTAAATCAAATAACTAGAATTTTAATGAAAAAATTAAGCTGAACGCTTTTTGAGAGAAATTAGTCAAAAACGGCATTAAAAATGCCCTGGCCCTTGTTAATACCTACATTTTAAACTATAAAATTTGAAAATTGGTTAACTGGTTCGATATCTCAGTGAGAGCATAGTTTCCCAAACAACAAGAAGAAGAACAACAACATTGTAGTCCATGAATTAAAATAGGGTTCAAAATGTCCTATGCCTTCTGCATACTTATGTAGGCAGCATTTAGTGTTCCTTTTGGCCGTGTCAGTATGGCTGAGCGGTAGGACCTCGGCCTT
>JAHWFP010231686.1:89399-149294 GCA_023313725.1 Lithobius niger | reverse complement strand
TTCCTTTTGGCCGTGTCAGTATGGCTGAGCGGTAGGACCTCGGCCTTTGGTTTCAAAGTTCGTTGGTTCTATTCTCCGCTCAGACAGTCTAATATAAGTCCAAAAGGCAACATAAATAGGTTTGCATCTGATTTTATTTAACTCTTGTTGAGCCTTTGGCTTTCCGTGTTTAAACCTTTTCCGAGTGTGACGTTTGTAGCCGAGTGCTGGTTAGGTCTTTTCTTTTTCTCCACTCGCTGCAAGTTCAAAAAGGGTTTGAGGGAACCTCGATTTCTTTCAAGGGCACCCTTTGTCTTCCATGATATCTCTGTTTGAGTATGTTTCGATAGTTGTTGTCGAAATAGCTTTTACACATGATGCTATCCATCTTCATTCTTTTTCGAGGAGGTTTTACAACCCCGGCTGATGACAAACTCATCTTTGCTTAGCGAACCAACTCTTCACCTTTATTTGTTGCACATCAAAGGGACATAAGCCTTACTTTTCTGCGAGGCATTTACTTGATGTAATCACGAACACGTAGTAGCACTCTTAGTCGTAGTTCTTTACGTCAAAACGATTTCGCAGAATGTTACAATTTTTTACTATCATTTTGATAAGGTGGCACGACTAAATAATTTCCATCTAGCAAAAATAAAATTATGTAATGTTGCCGGCCAACCAAAAATTATGTAATTTTGCCGACTGATTTGCCGACTGGCTAATGTGCAGATGGGTTACCTCCAGGGAAACAGCATTATTCGAGAAACTAATGCAAAAATTAACAGGTTATAGTTTTTTCCAGCAACAAGAATAAGGCTTAAGTGGGCCGCAATTTTCTGCTGAAAACCACAAGCGGAAGTCAAAAAAAAATTCGATCACCAGACTAAGGGAAAAAGTCCGAAAAGTTGCATTACAAAAAGACAAATTAACAAAGCCTCACATGTCAGTACGAGTCAAGTCAACAATTGAGGCGAGGGGTAAAGGCATTGAGAATAAGAAGAAGAAGAAGAAAAGGAACATTGTTACAAGATGACAGAGGAAGAAAAAACATCCATTGCAGCAATGTCGGCACATTATATGGTGACATAGCTGATTGTTATCAGAAAAAAAACCTGTACTGCAGCTAGGAAAAACACCTCATTTAGCCCACAGGAACCCAAAAAGACAACAGTACTGTTGACCAATATAGGAAAATTACAGTTTACCACAACTGAAACTCCCAGTCAGGAGAGAAGTGCAACATGGGAGGAGTGAATATCCTCCCACACTTCCCTCCACTTCATCCCTAACTGGATGACAGGTTGACAGGTAGCTGCAAGGAGAACATTAAATATTCAAGTTAAAACATCACACAGTAATATATATTAAGTGCATTAATGCAATTGACAATTGATTATTATCATTGTTTGTAAGTTGGTACACTTGTAAGTTAGAAAATGAGCACAATACAAAGAAAAAGAGAAATAACTCTTGTTAATAATTTAGTATTAATTCGATGTTATGCATAATAGGCCTACATAGGCCCAAAATACCAAGCAATTAGTAGACATGGGAACAAAATAATGGAGTGTACAAAAAAAACACTAGAGGTCACAGTGGGCTGTATTCTATAACTCTAACTGTTGGCAGAACCCATTTAGTCTTTCATGGCTAACAGGACGTGTAAGCAAATCAGCAACAAAATGCGTACTACCCTCGCTGTACAAGGTTCCTCACATACCACACCCTAATAGCCTAATGCCTCGACCTCTTGCTAAAGCTTATGCTTTCAACGAGGTTAGTAGTTGACTGGTTGTCGGTGTGGATAATGTTAGGTATCAGGAGGGGAAAAACCATTCCCAGGTCAGAAAAAAGGCCACAAACTCATCGCAGATCTTTACAGCATTCAGTTAAGGCTAACAGTTTAAACTACAGATTGCTAAGGGCTGTATTATTATTATTATATTATTATTACCCTTTTCCCCAGCTTAACCAAGTGGCTAAAGAATTCATTGGTATCAGACTTCACATATCAGGTTGTATCCGAATATCCAGTTGGTAGACCTTCCTCCCGTCAGGGGAACAGTAACTTAAGATCTCGGTACCCTTTAAATATATGAATATTCGTCTGACACCCTGCCAATGGATTTCCTTTGGTTACTGGCTAAACCTGGCTGCCGCCAAGTGAGCCAATCGCTGACTGAAGTGATATCAACCAGAGGTGATGGTTCTCAATAATCAAATTCTTGAGTGACGAAGGAGGAACTTGTCACAGGGTTAGTCAGACATATCGAATACCTTCAAAATCCTATTGATATACAGGGTCTGTGACACGTAATCCCTTTAGCACCATTCTCAAGGAGTTACCAAAGATACAAGATGTTGAGGGTTTCAACGAGGATGAAATGCGTTACTATATCGCAGAATGCCTTGTCAATTAAGGCAACCAGTCCACAGAAACAGGTATTGTCTACATGAATTGCTATGGCAGCGTTATCCATGCCTATGCATCTGTAAAACAAACCAGGATTCGACTTGCACTGGAGGAACCCGCAGCTTAACAAAGCCTCCTCCATGAACAAAAACCAGAATCTTCCAGTTTGATTTAAGCCACATAAGGACCGCAGGAGCTGGCACACTTGGGAAAAACCCTTGGCTGCAAGGTCTCCCTGGGGCTCACGAAGAGCAAGCGGATGATTTCTCCGTACAAGTATGCCCCCTGACGTCTGCCGTATGGAAGGAGTAAAGCTCGATACTAGCCAACGCTAACAAAATTCTAAGCATTGGGATCCTTGTAACAGGAGATGATATCTATCCTAAACTGTACTCGAAGTCAGGGCAGGCTGTGTTGCTGCATGTCACAACCTAGCCTTAAATTGTTGAATCTTTAATGTATTTCTTTGTGCAGACCTATTTGCATGGCATTACCCTAAATCCAGGTGGACCACCAACATCTCCCAGATGTGCATTGAGGTTTTAGTAATGTCATATGTAGGAGGTAGGACATGTTGCTAAGCAACGTCTACATGCCTACACCTACCCCATCCAGATTCAAGAACATCATCCAGGTGACACACTCGAGATTTCAAATCAAGACTTCTAAGTGGCTTGGCACGAGGTATATGCTTAAGGCAGGTTTGTTGTTTACGGATTAATGTATGGGGAGTGGAAGTCTACAGTTCGTAACGATCAGGCTGTCAATCAATGCACATATCGTCGTCACAGTTTACATTGTCAATACCCGTCGCAGTCAATACCTGTGTCAATACCTGTTTCCACAATAATTCAATTGAAAAGAATTAGACGATTTCTTCTCTCACCACTGTCGGTCACAGGGCAGATGAGAACTTATAAAACTTTCCATGGAAGGCTCGACATATGATGTAGTATGGGGGGTATAGCAATACTAGGGGACTTATGAAAAACACGTTCAAAATAACCTAGACTAATATCAGCCACAGAACCACTCCAACCACCGTGCAGTTGGGGGAACAAGTAGGGTTCAACATGCCCTTGCACAATCTGTAATATACCGAAGGGGAGAATCCCCACCCCCTAGGGTGGTTCACGAGGTTCACCCTGGGAAGAGTGGAACCAGTAGAATCTAGTTATTATCAATTTTAACATCATCAAAAGGAAACCAGGTTGAATTTACTTCGATGGGATATTGAATATCTGCTTAGGTTAGCAAGAGTTAACCACAACCTGAGTATCTTGTGAATTATCAGCACTCAAGTCACAATTGTTATACAAATCGTTGCATGCCTGTTCAGCATCGACATCAAAAGGGAACATAGCAGACCCAACATTTAGTTTGGTATGGCAAGGGTGTTGTTCACACTTACTAAGATTTTTAGCATCAATACTAAGACATTTTCTTGACAAAGGAGGCTATGCTGCTGCAAAATTATGAGTGTATCTAAGGGTAATGTTGAAGAAGTAGGCAGTAACATACTTTGAGTGATATTGTACATGAAAACATGAGGCTCAGGATGAAGCGGCACATTACCACTAGCTTCTTTAGAAGAAATAGCATCACTATACACAGACATAACATGATCCTCTAACAAAACAGGTTTATGAAAAGTTGTGACATCTCCCAATGGGAAAATGAAGATGTCACGTATATTACTGCTGTAAAGCAAGTGTGTCTTAAACTCATCACCAAAAACATATTTTTTAGGTGGTAACAGTTTAGAAGTAGTTGTGATATTCCCCTCTGATAGAATATTACGATCACCCCTAATGTGGAAAAAAACTGAACTCGGTTCAGTAGGGCTATTATTTTGCAATAAATTGGTTTAGCATGGTTTACTACATCCCCCTCTGAGGGAATAGGGCGATTATCCCTAACCAGCATAGAGCTTACTAAAACGTCAGTAGATACGCCCTCATGGTGAGACTCAGGTAATCCTACAAAAGTGGAATATCACTCTCTGAGTAAGTGCCTGGGTCACCCGTATATTATGTGGTATGACTGAGTGGCCCCAAACTCAGACCAGAGCAGTCGCAACCAGTGACATTAATCACTGACAACTTCCGATGCTAGTGCTATATTTTATCTTTGGGAATATGTCCTGTTAACAGTATTATAACAATGCCTCAAAACGGACAAGGATGCATCAGAATCATGAATGAAAGAACAAACCTTAATTGGCTGCCTAAGGTTCTGACTCGCTTTAAAATTATTTGCTATCATATTTGGTAATATATATGATTTAGGTTCATTAGTGAGGCCAATCCTGCATATACAATAAGACGTATCCTTTGCAGCAAGAACAGGCACATTTGAGAGCGTACCAGACTGGCTTCACGTTACCTGGCTTAGTCCAACAAAATGTGTTTGCTGGTTGCTAGGAACTGCAGTTGGGGGGCTTGGTCAGGATGGTCATTGGTCATAGAATGCTGTGGACGGTGGCGAAATGATTCTTGGTGCTAACCAGGGAGGTTTGCATTATAGACGCACTGGTGTTTCCATCGCCAATGCAAATCAAATATCTCGGGCCGTCTGGCACATTGTAACTTCGAAAATTGTATAGAAATTTATGGAATACAGCTTTAAATTTATACGTCAAATTATACTTGTTGTGCGCTGCTCCCCAATATTTATCAGTCATATGGCAATAGTTCATAACCTTGACACTACTACTAGGGGTAAATGCTTTATCGCATACGAAGTAATTTGTTGCATTTATAAAGTATACAGCATCTTTTCAATACTGGTATTCATAGCAGAGAAAAGCTGCTTGAATTCCTTTACGTATTCATAAACCAAAATAAGATTAATACAATTTTCTCCACGGTAAATGCATTTTGTGTGAACCGTATCATCATAACCGACGAGAATGTAAGCATAGCAACAAGGCAAGTGTAAAATTATCTTGTGTGTAAACAAGCTAAATGTTTTGGTTTACACGTGTGTAACTTGACTAAAGCAGATTCGAAATCTGTGTACAACACAAACATCGTACCTAGTAAATTCCATAAAATACTTGGTAGGTATTTCAACACTTTGGGGTTTAATAGTTTTACACAATAATAAATGATCAGCTAGCTGCGTCTTGGACCTGAAACTAAACATACAATAGGGAACGTGGATCTGTTCTTGCTAGAACATGACAGCTTATTAAAATAACGAATTGAACAGCAATGACCAACATTTACTAGGAGTAATTTTACTTTGGGGTAACCAGTATGGACAATACTCACGTACAGTGGAACCACGTCTTTATCCTTGTACCCATAAACGAAAATTGACAAGTTGTTTTGGCTTACAAATCTACCAATATCGCTAATTGCAGTAGAGTATGATATTCCCTTTAAGTCCAAATCACCATTGCAAGGCATGTAATTGCTCGCTCTATTAGTATTACATGTCAGGATGAAAACTTGTTAACATAGAATATAACAAACATTTTATGGCCACAACTTGATGTTCACACCCCCTTTTTACATGTTACATAGTTATCGAGTTCAACAACAGGCCACCCACCAGTATGAGAGATACATCGCCCAACTTGTAGATCAAATTTGTCAAAGTGCACCAGTACCCAACCAGACCCGTGGTTATAGAATTTGTCCAGCAGATGTGATATTTGTTCAAAAGTGGCTTTAATTTTATCGCCAATGTCGAGTGGTGAGACTAACCGACGAATTGAGCTGCACAAATAAATAGACAATCTCACTTTTTTGCCATTGATCTGCAGTTTCACTAACGTAGAAACACCCAATTAATTTCACTTGGGAGAAATGGTTTAAAACTGATGTCAGCAAAGTTTTAAACGAACTTTGAGGTCTGAGGCCCTCCGAGGTTTGACAGGTACTGTTGAACTTCCGTGGTCTGGGCAGGTTCTCTGTAGATGTACTTAGGCAAAGTTGATTAAGGTGCTCGCTTCTAAATAAAATGGTAGCGATATGGGCATCTCACTATATTCGTCTCAATGATGTGTCGGTACATATCACTATTGTCATTAAAAAATCTAAGGTAATTAGGGCACCTTACCAGTTACCATTTTATGCTGCATAAGGCGATAACTGTCATGAAGCATACACCGTATGTGCGATACGCCACAACCTCATGTCGTGTGTTACTCCTTTAAAACAAAAGAAAAAAAAGACACATGAGTGCAAGGATAAAAGGACATGTGAGCGTGACTGTGTGATTTATGGCTGTTTAACAAGAAATACATTCCAATAGGAAAATTACAAAGAAAGCACAAATCAGTACATGAAGCTGTCCTGGCAATGGTTACATGCCAGCCTTTTAATAATATCAGAGGCTGGTGTCCCCTGGCAATGCATCTGCACGGAATTTAGTGTCTACAAACGTAGCTGTTGATAGTCTGAAGATGCGTATTATTGTAGCACCAGTTCTTTCAACAGCACTTCTTCAAATGTTGTAGGATGAATTTGAAAGGATCGAAATATTCGCAAAGACCAACAACCCACCAATGACTGCCTGATGTTTCGCAGCTATCCAACTTAATTATGCTCCATCCATGGCCAGAGGGAAGGTGATTGGAAGGAAAGACACCAAAAAATGAGTCATACCACCCCTTTAATTTTTTTTTTCCGCAATATTAATTTAGTAGACAGCACGTTCCGGCTTTCATCTATATCCGACAACGCTTCCCTCTTCCCATAAATGAGAACTGTGATGTTATGGCTGGCTGAGCGCAGAACCAAAATGCAAATCAAATCTTAATATACCATTTTTAACTAATGAGATGTGATATTCATTGACGGCACAGTGATCTGATGTCATATCAAACAAAACAGGCATCTACCTCCCTTATCAAAATCAGAGTACGAAATGTTATTTCCTGCATTGTGAAAAGGAATGTCCGACCATACAAACAACGCCATATACGCAGTGGCGTAGTTAGCTTTGCTAAAGTTGCAAGTTAGTGGTTTTCTGTTTATGGTTTCTCCATGCAAGGAAAGAGTAAAAAAGAGTCAAGCTTGAATGGATCGAAGTAAAAAGGAATAGTTGAAGTGCACTTCATTATAGGTCTCGTGTCTAACCATACCTATAATCACTCAGGAAGGTCTGTAGCTGTTAAATATGGTATTATGATCACTGCGAATTCTGGACCCTAATAGTATGTGTTTTATTTTTCTTTATGGATATTTAACCGGACGAGCAGTATGATGGGTGATGGCGGCACCATATAAACATAATGACTGACATCTATTAACTCGATGATAGGCGCAAATCCTGCCGTAATTCCCGCTGCAGTCAAGTATAAGTGAAATTGCAGGTTTATGAGACACACAAAAACTTGAGTTTGGTGTTATTTATAATCAGTGTAGGTTACATACGAGTTCGTGGTGGGGTGTCCTAGAAGTTCCACGGTTGCGCTTGTTGATGTGTGCGAGTTCCTATTGGTAGCTGACTTTCAAAAACGAGTTAGACAGCTGGTTATCCTCACCTTTTTTTGTGTAACTCAGCAGTGCATACAGAAACACTTTATAACCGAAATTATCATTAGTATACGTGCTAGGGTACCATTTTGGGAGAGGTCCACCTGTGCAAACACTGACTCCAACCACAGCCTTATAGGTTCACGTCAACACTCTTGGCTTGACACCAGGTGATTTTTAATGATTTTTACCTTGAAAAAGAGCAATGTTTGTGACAAGTCAACATAATCCTTGCTGATAGGTATGGTAAACTCCAACACTTGACTAGCAGAAATATTCACATAGACACTTAACATAGTTATCTGTATAGAGGAATATTCTGAGTAGGAATAACAAAATAAACCGAGTGAGCTAAGCAAGCATTGACACAAGGATGGGGTGAATGTACGACATTGTCGTGCCTCATAGGCAGAGCGGAAGGATGCATCCAATTTAGATACTAGTCCAAAGTAGTTTTTACAGTCTTTTGGCATTTACAATCTTTCTTCATACAATCAGTCTTTTTCTTCCTTTTAGTACCGGCATTTCTTCGCTCTTGGCCACCTTGCAACTTTGTCACTGCATCTCCAACAATACCACTCTGTTTCTGTTAGTCTGTCTTTAGCTGCTTGTTTAAAGCTTTTTCCCGAAAGCATGTTGGTACCAATCCCAATGCCGGTCTTTACAGCTTTACGACCGAAATAAGAACCTATAATTGTTTAAAATGGAAATGCAATTCTCCCTAGGGGACTCTGAAAATAGTATATACCGTGGCTGCATTGTTGGAAATATCCGTAATAAATAGGAGTTTCACCTCCAGCTTGATATGCGTAATAATTGCTATACAGACACCTCCCCATAACAACGACAAGTGATTTGAGGGGCGGATAGGCATAAACTATTCATAAGCTGCATCATTGACGTCTATGGTGTAAATGCAGAAGTCAAACAACTCTCTCGTAACAGGCGTATTCTACGAGTCTTTCCATACCAGTTTGGATATCTATTTCTATGCATTGAAATAAATAGCTCTGAACGTAAAGTAATGAGGATGGCGAAATTCTATGCCAGTGATTTTCCCTCTCTCACATTTGACTGGGACTATCCTTAATAAGGGAACTCGCACATAACCTATTAGATGTGGTTGGACGATATTAGTGTGGATGTATACGGCTCGTATAGGCATTGTCATTATTTTTGGACAGTAAATTTAGTCTTCATGATCGTCACTTATTTTCCTATCATATTCGGGAATTGGCAATACGGAAACACGAATTGAGCCGCCAGTGTAGGGGGTAACCAAAGTGACAAATGACATTGCTACCACTAATATCATTTGTCAAAGAATCTTAATGAGTTGTCACGCCATAAGTAATCTTGGGCTGATCATTTACTTTACTTTTCATTGGGCTTTTAGAATTTTTTACTCTGTGCCTGTATGCCGTGATTTCTTCATCAGTCTTCGTCATTAGAGCCCTCATGCTATCGTAACGTTTCTCACCTCTCGTACAATTCAAATGAAGTTTTCTTGTGTTGGTACTAACCTACTAGGTGGCCAATCATCTTTTTCTGATGAGGGCAGCTCACCCGTAATGTCCCTGTTAGACAACACTAGCAACCATGCTTTGTTGGCTTTGCTACACAGTACTCGCCCGCTATTTTGACTAAAAGAATTAAAGAACAAAATTTGCGCTAAAACGGCTTTGTAACTAGAATCCAACTAAAGAGGAGAGGCTAAACACTTAGTGTAATATTGTAAAGTGTTATTTGGAAATATTGTGCATGCTGATATTAGAAGGAAAAGTGAGTTAAATTTTGTCACCCAGATCAAGTCATTGACCCAACCATTGGCAGATTCTGGATAATTACGTAAACCCCTTGGCTAGATATTCTGCGTGGCCAGCACATTTTCTAGAACACGCCACTCTTTCTGTCCTGCAAGTCTCAGGAGGAACGACCTTTTGCAGTTCTTGTATATAAAAATTATCTATAATGTCCACTCCACCATAATTGCATACTTTATGGGTGTGGATACGATGCGTTTCATTCACTGATTTGATGTACATTATTTTCCCGGTCCAGTTTGATTGTCCTCAATGGATTAGTTTTTAAAAGGCCTCGAGTTCAAAGCCCCACCATACAAACTGTCAAACACTTCGACTTCATTTTGGTCATTCATTTACATTGGCACCATTTTAATACTCCTTTGGTAACTGCACTCACCGAATCACCACTGAACCATCTTTTTATTAACGGAATATCCCACCCACTCGCTTTTACTGCTCTGGCCAAACGTTGTACATCACTAAAACTTATGGCTGACTTCGGATTGTAATAAATTTTCTACAATAGCTATCGTGGTCTAATATTAACCATCACTGAAACTTGAGAAGCTTAATCGAGGGAATGAATGAATGATACCTTATTAGCAGTAATCACAGTAATCATCACTGAGGACAAACTCCCTCTCTTCTTAGCTGGCTGTAGGAAGTTGAGCTCGATACGGGTCACGGTCAAGTGAATTAAAATCAACTGATGCTGTTGTGCGCAGCCTACCACGACTTAGGTATTGAGTTGACTTACGGAGGTCCTTTTACTAGAGATGTGTTTTTCTTTCACATACATTCCAGCACATTTTTTAAATCTCGTTTTGGAATCTTATCTATAATGCTATGCAGTATGATTATAACCATGTTAGTGCCTGGCTTAACTGAGCTTCGTCATCGAGTTTTGCCCTCTGTTGTGTTGTACGACGCCACTCTTTAGGAAATGTAAAATCCTGCCTCTATATACGAGTGGCACGCTTCTAAAACTGGCATATACTCTTCTAATGCAGCTGTTTGTTTCAAGGGCCCGAAGAGGGGCAACAGCCCTAAGAGGGTGTTGGGGAGACCTGCCCCACGGCCTCAGACACCAAGGGGAAGATCATGTTAATAGTGATAGTGCTACTTTAATTTATTCATCAAAGAATGGGTAACGGTATTTACATCTAAATATAATAGGGCCACTAAGAGAATGACTTGATGTTATCATCGATTGTTTAAGTCGTGACCTCGCTTGCTTATTTTAGGTGCATGCAAGGTGCACTCTTGGCCATTCATTACCCGTTACCAAGGATTCTTCCATGGTTTGACAGCGCTACGTACACGATCGCATGGAGCTCGTCCGTGCATTAGCAATGAATTCAATTGGAATGAGACGTTGTTATGGCTACGTCAACACATAAAATAATTTTAGCAGTAGAGAAAGATAATTTGTGGTTCCTCTCATAACATAGTGAAGTGAGAAAATGTTTGTTCCACTAGAAGTACTTTTAAAAACGATTTAAAATAAGGTACGTTACTGAAAATACAAACGTCGCTCGCGCTTAAAGCATCATTCATCCTCCCCTAATGGTTGCCAGGCAACAACAAGTAACGCAGGCAAGCCATCCAAATTCAGCTCCCCAAAATCCAAACAAACAAAATAATAGTGAAATCTCGAGTGAAATATTAAATTAAATCTTTAATTTTTGTTATTAAATAAAGGTAAAATAAAATAAGACAACTGAAGAATACGACGAGCTCCACGTGTCTAAAATAAGCATACTACCTAACACGAAAAACTGCTGGACTGCGTACGGCAATTGTTACAGTAAATCGTAGCCGTCTCGTGATTTCGGCAGTGTTCTATTACTTTCGATAACAAAAGCCTGGCGAGGCGAAAATAGTTTACAATAAATTTACACGTGTTACTTTGAAACGTGTGTAAATCCTGGATAAACGGGAAAAACAAATACATTGACAGTGGTTGTCAAACTCGCTCGTTGACCTCTCGTTTGTTTATATACGTAGAACAAAGTGGAGCTGCAAATCATCATCTGTCTTGTCCACTCCCGATCATTTCGTGAGATTTCTTATATCTAGACGTAACTCTGTAGTGTTGCACGACTCTTCTTTTAATGATTTGTTCTGTTGACAAACATTTTGAATCGTAGCACGAAACAAGGAATCGGTGTATCGTTTTCCTTATCACCGTCCCTTACTTTAATTGCTGTATAGCGCCGATTACTACCATAAAAAATGGAAAACTAGGTTGCGCCTCCCCCCCCACACCCCCTACTAATCCTCACTCATGCCTATATGTCAATTTAGCTTGTAATACAGTACATTGTAATCAGCAGTTGGGAAACAACACAAATAAGAGCAGCACAATGGATTTTTATTTTTATTTACCAAGACTTCTAACAAGACCGCTATCCGTTTTTCAGCAAACCCCAAGCATTCCTTTGCCTCTACCGATACATTCTTAACAATAGGTAGTTGTTTATTTGTACGCATGTCTACAATAATACGTATTATTATTGACGTATCAAACAAAATTGAGCTGCGAAATGGGTGATAGACAGCGGCATTTTGTTTTTCCCGGCGTCTGTACATCACTTGCCCGGAAAAGCATTAGGCTTACGCCTTGCGTGAGACGTGTAGCAAACCGTCACGACACTTCAGTAGCAGCCACTGCACACTTTCTGGAATGTGTGGGTAGTTCTATACTCTCCAAATTCACTCACCCTAGATTCGAAATACTAGACGACGTATTAAACATCTCCCGAGCTTGACTGTGTTAAGTTTTACCGCGCTTCGCTAACGATTCTAACGAAGCCTAATTCGACGCCATGTCTGGGCTCGATTGAACTCGCTGTTAGCAAGGTGCACCTTTTCCACTGGCAAAAAAGCGCGATATTGGACGAACGCCGAGTCATTCTTTCAGTGGCCGGACTCTAACGCTCTAAGTTTGAGTATAATGTTTGGCTTTCTGGTAATTGTCTTGAAAATTATTAGTTAATACACCCCTCAGTGCCTCATCTAAGAGGGTGCGAGGCTGACTATACAGATTCGGAAGGGCTCTTGAGTGGCAGGGGTGGGGCGGTAGGGGTCACAGGCATTAAATGCATAAGGGTTGAACATTTTTTCTTTTTTTTTGTTTGGGCTTATCACACTCCAAAGAGTTTAGTAATCCCAATAATTAAGGGTCCTCTGATGGCAGTTAAAATGGGGCTAATAAATCGCCTAAGAAGCCTTCTTTTTGAAATTTCCATAGATGGTGGTGTGTTTTCTTTCTTGAGCAGATTTTGGTAGACAAAGATATAGACTTTATTTGTATTTTTTAAACAGACGGTTCTGAAAATAGATTAAGGTAATGGAACTTTGATAATATTTAAAATTAAGAGACAGACTACGCCTTGAAGTTTGGGGCAATCTGGCAACGTCTCCTTAATGCTTGGCTTAATTTTCTTTGAATGCATTAACGCCAACAAAGGGATGAAATCTTTGACGTTGTTAAGCATCACTCTAGCATTGTTAAGAGGAGTATAAATGCTTATTGGCTGGCTTAAATATGTTGGAATGGAAATGGAGAGCAATGGGAGCATTTGGGTGTAAATCGACAAAAAGAAAATTATGTGATTGTTGCATTGCATCTTTAAAAATTGAAAGCATGAATTTAGGGACAACTCGCAGTTGCATCCCTTCGTATCTGGTATCCCTCGAGATCTTGAAAAGGAAGAACTATTGCATATTCAACGACACGTTCTCAGTGATTTCTGGAAGATTTTGTGGTGATGGGTACCTCCCGCAATGACGTCATTATGCAAGTCATATTTAATACATGTACCAAATTCTTAATCACGTGGAGACAGATGCTAGAAAGAGAGTCATACACCTCTCGGTTAAACCTGTTGTGAAATTAATGTTATTAGCACTGGACTCTTCCTCTTTAAACACTTTGAATTTGTTTTGATACTCACTGTAACAATTAAAGACTTATGTTGGTGCTGAAGTGATGAACTCTTGGAAGCGAATTATTAGTTGGGTTATAGCTGAACTAAATGTTCCTTGTAAAAGTTGAACCCACAAAAAAATAATTACCGAGATGAATTGTTTTCCTAGTGGTGACTCGATTTATAGCTGACATATAAACGACAAACAATACAAAATATGAGTACAAAAACGGTTTAATGACTTTTAAAATAATACGTGGTTTATTTTTGTTTGTTTGATGCAAACACTTTTTCAAATACGCTTGACAAGCTCTTCCATGAAGCCGGTTATTCTTGCACGTAATTGCTGCGTTATTCATTACTCATGGTTACATTTTTTGAAAATGTGCGAATGTTTTTTTTTTTGAAAATTTACTTTGTTGTTGCCGGTACGAAAACATAAATAACCTGTGAATTTTTGCATTCGTTCATTGCAATGCTGTGGAGGTTCATTGCAATGCTGTGCAATCCTGGAGGTTTTTCAGTTCCTTGTAGCCACCAGCGTCATAACACGATTACGCATGTGCAGATGCAATCCTCCTCTATAAACGCACTTTTGCGTGAAAAACAGTTATCATTTCTCATCCAGCGAGCTACCGCTCGCATCGTATCCCCATCCGCAATCTTGAAAATCGTCTAGCTACTTTCGTCTCACCTTTTTAGTCTGACCGACAGCCACACCCAGCACCACGAAAGAAGCCCAGAAGGACGTCTGCTCCAGGAAGCCATCTTGTCTGCCATTCGATGAGTCTACCGTTCACCCTTCTGTTGCTGCCGATCCCGTAATCACGGACCCGCCAGCCTCACCTAAAGCCAGCCTACAACGAACTACCGTCATTTCGTCCAGTTCGTTTTCGCTTCCCGCCACTGACATGCCGCCCATGGTTTTACTACAGCAGCTATAGCACCATTCCCGCTCTTTTGTCTCTTTCATGGTTGCAGCCATTGTGGTTGATTCATCACTATTGACTGGACCGATGGTTGCCACTGCTTCTGTTCGTCACACCTGAGCTCGGCCATCAAATCATGAGCTGTCTCAGTCATTTGGCCGTTTTCGTGGTAATGTACCACGCCAGGCACGAAAGACGCCTTCAAGCTTGGATTGATGCATGTCATTTTCGTTGCTGCCATCTTGAATACCTGCCTCTTTCGTGACTGCCACACTAGCACGAAAGACATCCTCGAATGGTAGCAAGCCTGTGCCTGTCACCATGCTCCTCTCTTTCGTCTTGAGACCTTAGGCTGTAAGAAGCCAAGGGACATAATCAACTTCCTTGTTGCTTCGGTTTTTTCTATCAAACCACATTGAAATAATTGTCCTCTCTTTTTTCGGCTCGCTTGATTCCGATAATGAACAAGACCCTTGATTGGTACAACAACCATTCGTCCGGCGCTTCCATAAATCACCACGCCTGATTTTAGTGGCTAAACAGACGAACACCATTTGAAGAAACAAGACATCGTGGCTGGTTAACAACGAAAACACAACACTCTTTCGTTGCTTTCTGCCCAGTGCTCGCTTTCATCGATTACAGTGACGACTTCTTAACAAAACTGCCATTCACCACCACGCCTGAATTCGGTGCTGAACGAGAGGACACCGTTGGAGAAGAACACGATATCGTGGCTAGTTAACACACTACTCTTTCGTGGGTTTCCACCCAGTGCTCTCCTTTTTCACCGACTGGAGCACCAACTCTCAGAAATAAACTGTCACCACCATCCAGTCCCAGCCTCTCTTGTGACATTCACGCCAGCATGAATGACACCACCCCGGACTGATGCAAGCCATTTTTGTCATCCATCTCTCCGACCTCTGGTCCCTAAGTGGCAGAAACACCTGACATGAGAAAACGCCTCCCTTGAACCCAAGCTTCTAACCGTCATTTTCCTGCTTCTTGGTTTTTACCAAACCGCATTGAATTGTTAACTTTGCATCAAACTACGCAGAAGCTGTACACCTCTGCTCCTCTTCATTAACGGTTAATGCTATTAAAGAACGAGCTCAAGTCAGCCAAGGAATTTTTTAACTCCGTTTGTCCTCAGTTGAAGCAACCAAGTTCCTGTGGATCCCCATTTCACTAAACTCCACCGAACCTTGGTTGGGATGGTTCGATCACCAAACTGTCATCGTTCACTCTGCCCATTAGCCTTCTCAACTCGGCAAAGACAACCAAGCTTCGTCCCACCCAAACAAGGAGAAAACACACTACCAGAATCCATCTCACTAAAAAAAAACTCACGTGGATGAAGTAAGAATTGCAGTAACCTACATTCATCAGATGGCCGCCTCTCAGGAGCGATGAGCGATGACACCTCAGCGAGGAGCTGAGGAGCGATGACACCTTTTGTTCTGCAAGCAGCCATCTTAAATGGCAACTTCATCCGATCTCTTTCGTGGCTCCAATCACGCCATATCACGAAAGTTTCTACCAACCATCGATCAGAATTAATCGCTCAGCTAGCTCTTCAAATGCTTCCAGCATCCTGGATCCCTGATTCGGTGACAGTCTGTACCGACTGTTCATCTCTTTAGTGGCCTGAATAAATAATACCCGCTTGAGTCAATAATCTTCACTTTTCATGTACTTCAATCTGTGTTTTTTTTTACACCCTCTACCCGTCTCACTGGCCTGCCATCTTTCGTGGTTGGAACAATGACCCCATGCTCTGTGTTGGTCGTCTGGTCTCTTTCATCATTCCCTGACTTGAGATAGTAGGGCGGAATGTGTTGCCCTAACCAGCCGATCGTCTTTTCATTGTCAGAATAAACTTACCACGTATCAAATTGACCCCATACTCTCTTCCATCGAAATGCTTACCTTGTCGCCACAGAATAGGACGCGCTCTTCTCTTCCATGGTTAGAACAAGCCACCACGCATCACACCATTTGTCATCCCTTTTGTTGGCCTAAATTCCCTACCTGTAATTGCATGACGAACAGGGAATGGTTAAAATTAGCAACCATGTTTCAAGCCATTCGTCTTCACCTTTCGTGAACTTCCTCCTAGTCCACCTTTTAGTCTTAATCTCCTACTTGTGATTACAAAACGAAAAACGCTACTGACTCCTGCAGTTCTTCTCTTTCAGGGTCAGAAGAAATTATCTGCACAACAAGGCGGTTGCCCTCAATTTTCGTAAGCTTCTGCCCAGTGCTCGTTTTAGCCGGAGTTTCACTTGGCTCTCCTACTCTTTCATGGTTGAATAAACAAACCATGACCTACAAGAATTACCATCACCATTCGGGACTCCATCTTCATGCACTGGATTACGCCGGACCACCTTTTCATGGAAGCAATCCAGGATACGACTAATGTAAGACATTTTGGCACTTATCCTCAGTCAGAATTCTTGCCTGCCAGAGTGTAAAAGGATTTGGGCACTGCTCTCTACTTACCGAGAAAATCGGAAATCGAGCCTCCACCCAGTGCTTTACAGCTGTTTATCTACGCATCCTGACTCAGCATCCAGGACGAAGACTGTCACCAACTTCAGCGGTTCGTTTCTTTCATGGGTAAAACCCATGTATCAAGCCGAAGCCTCTCGCTTTCATGAGCTCCAGCCCAGGGCTCCTTTTCGTCAATTTATCCTAACTCAAGCATCCAGACTAAAAGCAGTTTCAACTCCTGCAGCTCGCCACTTTCGTGATTTAAATTCACGAGTTGAGCCCAAGCCACACCTTTTGTGATATCCCGCCCAGTGCTCCCTCTTTCATCATCGCATCCTGACTTAAGGTTTCAAGACGAAAGCAATATTTAACTCCTGTGGCTCGTCTCTTTCATGGCTAGACCGCAAGTATTGAGTCAAAACCTCTCATCGTGAGCATTCACCCAGTTAGTGCTCCTTCTTTCGTCAATGCATCTTGAATCAAGAATCCAAGACGAAAAACGTGATCAAAACCTGCTGCTCATCTCTTTGTTAGCAAAAACATATGTACTGACTCGATGCCTCCTCCTTTCGTAACTTCCCATTGGACAAATCTCTAAGTGGGCCTGCTCCTTCCCTCCATTCGAGCTGCTCAAAAGAATTCAGTCTCAGAGCCTGTTCCCACTGATCGCCCTAACTGGCCGTCAACAGCAAGATTTCCTCAGCCACTAACTCTCGTAGTCGACATTCCAAGGAACCTTCCTCAAATACAGAAACTGTTTCGCAACAAAAGGGAACCAAATTCCATCCAAACACCAGTGCACTAAACATGGGTGGCTACAATCATCAAACTCATCAATAGGCTGGAATTCATGAGAAACAAGCAACTCGTACCACCATCAAAGCCATCATAGACTCGACCAACAGAATTTATGATAGCCACTGGCCAAAATGGTTTCATTGGTGTGACAGAAGGAAAGTCAATCCTGTCAACCATATCTTCCTGACTTACTGAGATCGCTCAAAAATCTCTTTTTAAAGAAGGTTTTAAAGAATCAACAATTCTAGTTAACCGTTAGGCACTGAACTCTGGTCTTTAAAGCTGCAGGCAGTATCAGCCTCCTTGACGACTATTGTAACTCAACTTTTATCCAATATTTGAATTGAACGTCCAGCAACTCATCGACTCTTCCCGGATTGGGACCTCTCCATCATGTGCAATCGCTGATGCGACCACCTCATGAACCAATGCAAATCAGTGAAAAAAAAAAAACATCCTCACACGAAATGGTGTTCCTAACAGCACTAGCCACAAGCCTGCAATATAGCATAATTCAAGCTTTATCAGCAGATCCGGCCTTCTGTGTCTCGCTCCAGAAAATACTTCAGTTACTCTGACACCAAGGACAGACGTTCGTGAAAAACTCAAAAACCTTGTTAACCACCCAAGCCAGTTGTCATCCCAGCTCTAACTAAACCAGAACATCTCCTATGTCCAGTTCGAGCACTTCGTTACTACATTGCCAGGACCGAAACAACAATGAAATTAATCAGAAATCAACCTCACCCTTCAACAGAGGCTTCGGCGAAACCTCATATGAAGATCAAAACACCAATTGCACGGACAGCAGCATCAGAGTAACGGCACACGAATTGAGGGCAATCTCCACATCATGGGAATTCCACAGCGCCATCCAAGTTCCGGACATCCTGTCAAAAGCATATTGGCCAAGCATGTCCGTCTTCACCTCACACTACTTCAGAGAGATGACGAAGCAAGCCAATGGATTACATCGTCTGGGTCCCATCGTATCAGACAGATGTGTCATCCAGCCCCCTTAAGCACTAGAAATCAGAAGCAAGTCCACCATCAAGCCGGAATTAAGACCATCTTCAAAGAAATGCCCATTTCAGGGCCACCACACTTTGACCAAAGGGAATCCAAATTCGACGGTTTTCATGTTTTATGAAAAAAGTGGTAAGTTGTTAAACTTTTTGAGGGAAGCCAGCTCATAACCCTGGGCGCACCAAACTTTCATGGGGTCTTGGTCTGTGAATGCAAAACAATCACAGGTTGTGAATATTTTCGTACTGACAACAAGAAACTTAATTTTGCCGGCCCCTTAATCCGGGCCGGCTGAAAATTGTTTCTTTGCCCAAGGAAAACATACATAACCAATGTACACCACATAGAATTGTAGAACGTATCATTAAAGACAGGCTGATGACTTTCCTTTTGTCTTTTGGTCTATTGTCTAGTGAACAGTTTGGCTTCATGCCAGGCAAGTCAACTGTGTTGCAGTTATTACAATGTCTTGACAACTGGACAGATGATGCTCACGACCTCGTAGATGTGATCCTTATTGATTTTGCTAGATTATTTGACTGGGCCACATCTCAGACTTAGTCATACACTAGTCGCACTTGGTATTAGTGTCTGCACACTTAAGTGGATAAACGATTTTCTGACTAGCAGAACGCAGCTAGTATGGGTTGGTGTTTCTAGTTTTGGAGTAAGCTTTGTTACAAGTTGTATCCCACAATGGTCAGTGTTGGGACCACTTCTATTTCTCATCTACGTTAATGACTTAAATACCATAAGTCCTAATATTATGACTCCAAAATTTGCTGAATTGTATACCATAATTAAAAATGAAGACGACTATCAGGCATTATCCTCTCCACTTTAGAACTCGAAAAATGGTCGAAAAATGGAACCTACCGATATCAGGTCCAAACTGTTAGGCCTTTCATATTGGTAAAAAAAATCAAGACAGGGATTACCGCTTTTTTTTATAAGAATTTGGATCATGCATTTGAGATAAAGGACTTGAGCATATGGTTCACATGCAATCTTAAAGGCAGATCACATTGTGACCACATTGCCAAAAAACTGCACGGTAAATAGTGGGCATTATTAAGCCTTGTTTTACCTCTGGTGATGCAAAAAACTCTTGTTTGGGCCTTCAAAATCTTTGTAAGGCCAATTTTGGAGTATGGTAGTCAAGTTTGGTCATTGTATTTATTAAATTTAACCGTATAAAATTGAACGAGACCAATGAATGACCATTGACCAAATACTTGCCTGGGCTAAAACTTAAATCTTAGTCTGAGCGTCTTAGTATTTTGGGGTTGGACACGCTTGCGGTAAAGATGCTTAAGCTGGATCTCTACATGTCCTATTCTATCCTACATGGTTTGACGAATATACCTAGCGCTCAGTTTTTTCAACTGTGTGAGGGTAAACGAACACGTGGTTGTGGTTTTAAATTGATCTTGAAACCTTTTAGGAGTGATTGTCGTAGGCACATTTTCTCAAATCGTGTCGTTGAGCCTTAGAACGCGCTCCCTGCTGAGGTTGCCAATGCCCCATCCCTTGCGGCTTTTAAATTCAGACTGAAAAGTGCAGACCTTACAAGGCTTCTAACGTGTTTTTAGTATGCGAGAATGGCTATGGCCAGCAATTAATTACTTTTATTTTTTTCTTGTTTAATTTGGTTTTGGCAGGGTATTAGTGGACTATATGGTCTCTTCCCTAACTTTTTGTGTTCTTCTCTGGCGCAATAAATTTCTCATTCATTCATTCAAACATGGCCTGCCTCTCCTCTTGAGTCACCGCTTGACGAAATCGAGGGAAAAAATAATGATTGTGCTTCACGCGAAAGCACTTTTATAGTTGAGGGTTGTGCTGCACATGCGCAATTGGGTTTTGATGCTGGCGGCTACAAGGAACCGAAAAACCTCCAGGGAAACACAGCATTGTGAGAAACGTATGCAAAAAAGTAAAATGTTATGTATGTTATCCTGAGGCAAAAGCAACAATTTTCAATTAAGTTTTTATTAAACCTTATAAATACCGCAGTCAAAATTCACTTTTCGTTTATAAAACCGTAATTTTATTCCCCTCCCCTTCGTTACTTTCTCCCTGCTCTATAATTCCATTTCAATCAAAATTCGCTTTTCTTCAAAAATGTGTGTGTACATCTATCTTTCTTAATCATGCTTAAGGTAGCCAGTAACTTTCCTAAATACTTTTTCCAAAATGTGGCCATCTTAAAAGAGGCTTTTCATCCCGGCAAGCACCACGGGCTTTTTCCTTTCTCTCTCGGGTCTCTTTTTTTTAATTATACTTTACGATTAAGCTATTGTGACCCATTTTAATTGAACCACCACCCAAAAAACAAAAAAAAACAAAAATCTAACTTTTAGTTATACTCAATATACGTGTTTGAGACATATATGTTGAGGCTAAATTCATAGGTCTTAGAATAATTCATACCATGGCACTTAGTCGGTTTTTAAGACACTCCAGATGTACTGACAAAACAGCAAATAATGAGAGACCACACCTCGTCCTGCTATTGCAGGAGAAGAGAACTGAACCCAGTTAAAAAGTTCTTTCTTTTATGCAAGACTCAGTACCAGGAGCAATAAATGCAGAAAATCCACAATCGGAATAAGTGGAGGAGGAGGAAGAGGGAGGGGGGTGATTTACTAGAGTTTGTATTCCAGAATAGCGGAAACGTATTCTTTAATGTTTTTATTTTCTGGCAAGATGTGGTTGTGCACTGGAGGGCAATGGAATAAAATAACTAAAGATTCGAGGTTCAGTCTGGATCTATGTTGCTTCTCTTGGTATTGAGGTGCTATTCACGGAGAAGTAATCAGTATTTTTATTTTTCATTTTAAATAACTAAAATAACTATCCCATTGCTCACCAGCGCACAACACACCTTGCTGAAAAATAACATTAAAGAATATGTCCCCCATACGTAAGTTAGGCCTTTTGGAATACGAACTCTAGTAAGTAACCCAACCCCCTCCACTCATGCTTCTCTTCCACTTATTCTGATTTTGGATCTTTCAGCATATAAGAAACAAAATTTAAGTTGGCTTCACTTCGCTCCTGCACTTGCAGGACGAGGTGCGGTCTCCCATGATTTGCTGTTTTGTTAGTAAATCTGGAGGTCATTTTTCTAAAAATAAAAAAAAAATTACATGTTTGCTTGCCTTTTAACATACTTTGCTTTGGCATTACCAATTTTGTGTTATTATTTGTAACGATGCTTGACTGCTAATTTTTATGCAGTTGATATCGGACTGCTGTTTAGCCCCGAAACGTCATTCCTTTACTTTTCGTGCATTTATCTTGCTTTCTTTTATTTTATAATATTGAAGTAGCTCTCATAGATACCTTTGGAGCAACGCAATCAGGCATGTGTGTGCCTGCAACTCCACATAACACTGGAGCAAGGATCACTGTAGGCGGCTCGAAACTCCCTGTGGAGCAAGGCCATAATATTTTTTTTTATATGTCATGGCTAATCGGAAATGACGTCAGGAGCCTCGTGACGGGAACCGGAAGTCGGGTATTACTTCCAGTGCAAGACCGACTGTGGTAGCTCAAAGCTCCCTATTGGAAAAGGGTCCCAGATGACCTTGGTCTTTTGTGCCGTGCAGTCCAGTTTTCCACTACTCATACTGACACGGCTACGTCAGTATGGCTTAGCAGTAGGATTTCGGCCTTTGGTTTCCAAAGTAGTGGGTTCAATTCCCCAATCAGTCAGTCTGACATTTAAGGCCAAAAGGCAATGTAAATAGGTTTGCATCCTATTTTATATAACAATTATCAAGCCCATTTGGCTCTCCGTCCTGTTTATCACCACCAGTGTCCCAGTTTTAAATGTGTCCCGACATTGTTACTTTGTGTGTTCAGTGGACAGGCCATCAGAAAACAACATTCGTCAAGATTCGTCAGCGAGCTACTATTGCCACGTAAAACATTAAAAAATTAAACCTAAATAAAAATTCATTTCGAATTGACGTAGCAACAACTTGTGCAGTATTACCTTGAATGTCGTTAAAGCTGTTTTGGTTGCTGCTCGGCGCAGCTATGGGTTCTCAAGGGATTAAATTTAGTCGACGCCTCTGTGAAATTATGTAGATTAAAGGCGGTTTAACACTTCGATTCCGTCGCATTAATTACGCCATGTTAAGCGTGTTTTAAGTTGACATAAATTTGAAAAAATTTAAAGGAATACCTCTCCTTTGTCTTCACAGAACGAAAGAGTAACGACATGAAATAATTCGGAATACTTATAAAAAAAAATAGGTATGCAAAGGTTCATGAGGATGACTTGTAGCAAGGGTACAAACAAATAGAACCCGAATACAGTTAGTTTACAATTTGCTAGAACAATATTTGTTATCTCTATAGCTATTTTAAGTACACAAATTAATAAACAGAGTCAAATACATCCAACTTTATATTACGTCAAAGTAATATCCACCTCTTCTATGCTTACAAGTAACAAACAGTTTATAAAACCAAATACTGCAAACAATTTTAAATTTTCCTGATAATGGTTACTAAATAATTAAAATAATTTTTTTTTATTTTAAAACCTTAGTCGTAACTTTTTTTATTATTAAGACTAGGTAATACTAACCTGATTTCAAATCATCAAAATGAACACTATCCAACTCCGCCATACAAAAGCTAATAATACAGCTGTGGTCCTGCGGAGAAGTGCGATATGGAATAAACGAAAACTGTACATATTGTAGAAACCGGTTACGACCCAAGCATGCATAGAGGGAGCCAAAATCGTGATCACAGAAAAACAAAACCTTATGAGAAAAAAATTAAAATCAGCCTGCATTGTCCTTAATCATGACAAATCTCATAATATTCGTTCCATTATTGAAAATGCGGTATGGTCACGGCTCGTTGAAATAAATCAATCACTACTTCCTTGACAACAAAGACCTCACGCGCAAATTCTCACTGACGTAAACAACATGGCAGTCGGATTACTGAGGTGTTGGGATCTCCTAGGAGAATTAAAATACTGTCATTACTTGACATTTTCAAATTATGAAGGTGTCATACTGAGGATGGCATAATGTACTCTGCCAAAATTTCACGATTTTGTTTTATGAAATGAACTGCAAATGAAATGAACTGTTTTATAAAATGAAGTAAACCGAATTTTCATAATGAAAATTATTTTCTATTATGAAACGAAGTAAACTGAATTTGTATTATGAAATTAAATTGTTTTATGAAATGAATTTGTGCGAGTTTTCCCAAACTCACACAAATAGATGTTGTAAATTTGACAATTAGCTAGCCAATGTAATGAAGAAAAAAAAAACATGTAGCTGAAGATAAACGATGTAGGATGCAGATCAGGAGTTAGGTAACACAATTGATCCAAACTCGTACAAATAACCAATTGATGCTGTATATTGGTTTCAGACTCACCCTACACCATAAAGCCGATGACAATAGATGTAGATGAAAAACTCAGAGGCTTACAGGTAACCGCCTCGGCGATCCAATCAACACCAAGAAGCAGCTAAACAGCTAGAAAGGATTCACACGCTCTAGCAAATAAATGTGGATGAATAGATAACAAGTTAAAAAAATTACACAATTACGAGACGAAAATTCAAATGGGTTCAGTTAGTGATACGTACAGATAAAACCTACTTCTGTAGCATTTTGGATTTAATTGTCAAACTGTTTGAGCGGGACCGTGTCAGTTTGGCTGAGCAGTTTGGACTCCAAGGTAATAGTTTCAATTCCTGCTTCAATTCCCCACATTACAGTAGTCAAGAAAAATTAGCTGACGGGCAACAGAACAAAAGCTACAAAGTTTCCATAATAAGTTGAAATGCTTTATTGCGTCCAATTTTGAAATTGGTGGAAATGGGCGGACGACTGGATTACCGCTGGATTATGTGCGATACCGCTAGGCATCACACATCTGATTCAATTTGACGAAGAATGGCAATATAATAAACGTCGTGGCAGGAATCAGGTGATGAATCTTGCAGTTTATTTACAATGGTTTACATTTCGGTGATTGGCGATCAACAAATGTTCGCCTTAAAACCAATAGGCTTTCCTTGCTCAGAAATCCTAATTTAAAATGTTCAAGTGCATATGGACAGAAGATCAGACCCCAAATCAGTCCACGTTGGACCAAAGTAAAGAAGTTAAGTTTGCATAAGGAAAGCCTAGCACGAGAATTGCAGTTCACGCATGCACGGGATTAGGCCTTTTCATACAATTTTATGGTACAATCTTTACATTGTACAACCAATTCTGATATAATGAAAGAGGTAGCACCATTCCACTGATCGCTCCCAGGTGCCAGCGTGCAGTATGTGCCAGCTCCTGAACAAATGCAAAGGCGCAAAGATATCAGATGCAAGACATGGCTAACGGGTGCAAGCTGATTAACGCCAGGTAGATGGGGATGAAATTATAAGTCCTGTATCCCAGCAAACCAAGGGCCATCGTGTTACGGCGTCAGGGGGTATGTTCTGCCCTAGATCAGCAGGTAAATAGAGGACTGGCTAGTTCCGTCACTCTAATTCTATACTGAGCTGACGGGTTGGTCAATTCATAAGAAATTCATATGAAGTTTAATAACTTCTAGCGTGGATCCATAAACTTACTGTAGTGAAACTCAAGTTACCCACCTCTCTCATAGTTTAGCAAGCCCAAGATAGCCTTATAGATGTTTTTATTCTTCTTTCTTTAAATTTGGTCGTTAGTAAGTGGTAATAACCGAGGTTAGAAATGTTTATTTCTTCTCATTAATTCCTCCAATTACATTCTCTCATTACTGAGTAGACTGCGCTTTAGCATTCAATGCTGTCGGCACCCAACGATGCACCATTACAAGTCTTGGCTGATGCTTTACACCTTGGTTTAATGTCGACAAAATAAGGCGTAATAGGCGCTGCAGACAAGAATATAGAGTCATTTACTGGGTCTTCATTACCCCGGACGCCCTTGTGGTTATGTTGAACATTTACCAGGATCAAAATGGCCACGTAGAAAGAAAACGAAAGTTACGAACCCTTAATAACGAAAGGAAAGTGATGAAATAGCTTTGTCGTTCTTCTTAAAGGCTCACTCCCAAAATAAATTCCTCATTGTTTGTTAGTGTCAGCTCCAATGTAAAAACCATGTAATACATTATAGGAGAAAACCTGTATTGCTAATGCTGACTGGAATCGACACTGCAATAATTTAAGAGAAGATAATTTGGATTTGGATTTCATTTCGTTGTCTTGACACACAACACAATAAAATCTTCAGTCTTTATGTAAAAAGACCATGTCACACAAAATAGAGCACGAAACACGTGATGGTTCGTCCCTGCATCGTAAGACGTCTTCAGACACTGAATAAACACGACAAAGAGTGGCTCAATTATTTAAAATTACCTCTCCCTCACCAGTCCTACATGTAGTCTAGTCAATATGTTGGAACATGCTATCATGCCCGCCACAATTCATACAACATATAGTAAAGGGCAGTCAAAAACCACAAAGAAACAGAAATTGTGGAGTTTCCGAGCAACACAAACAGTTCTGGAAACGAAGTTTGCTCACATATACAGTATTGTGTGTGGACGCGCTCCTCGGTTGCGATACTAAATCTCGAGTATTTGAGATAGGGAAGGGAGTAGTTATTGCAGAAAAAGAAGCCGTGAGCACAACATAAAAGATAAAAACATACTTATATTTCGACAACAATGGCGTGGTCTTTGTCAGAGAGGAAAGATTGCCTACACTTCCATAATTCAGTTAAGTACGACTCACATCATACAAATTCACTTTATTTCTATCATACAACCAGCCCCCCCCCCCCCTCTTGGTAACATCAACGTAACAATTGGAATAACCCTCACCTGAAATTACGTCAGATTCTTCGAAAGCCAGTTGTAACCAACTACAAACAATTTTTTGGATGAATTCGTTTTTAAAAGCTGAACTTAGTATCAAGTAGTGTAATAACCAGTAATGTTGAAAAAATAAAACTTTCAAGTTGTAAACATAAGTCAGTAAAATAGTTTAACCAATAGAATTTAGTAGAAAAAATTTGGAAAAATATTTGCGAACAATAATTTATCAAAAGCTTGTGTTTTACGAAACACTTTGTCATTCTCCCCCCACCCCCACTACCAGAACAGATAATACACATTTACTTATAATCCTCCCTCCCTTCTCCAGGCTTTATGTAATTCGTGAACGCTCCCCATGCAGGCTTCACGTACTTTGACGATCACTGTAATTTTATTTCAGATTCACTGTTTGGCAGGAAAGCTACACGGTAGTAAAATAGAATGATGCTTATAATTTCCGTAATTCCTAAAGTGCCGAATTTCGTTCCGTTTTTTTAACGCCCACGCCTTGCCAATACAAGTTTCTAATTTACACTAGGGTTCTACGTAACAATGTTAAAAAGTCAGCATCATGATGACCTCGAAAATGGGTGTCAAGGTCATTCAGACACAAATGATTATTTGTAATATGTAATTTGTAAATTGAGAGAAGGAAGCATTCTGCTTATACTCTCCCTCTCAATAAAACCATCATATAAAAACACAAGTTTAGAACTAAATGACTTTTTCCAGTCTGATTTTGAAAGAGTTGATCGACTTTGCGTTAACAACACTCTGGGTGAGAAAGTTCCAATCGTCAATCGTTGACCCCCTGTTCGCCTATATACCATGCAAAGTTTCATTGCCCAAGCATTAACCATCTGTGATTGCCAGGGGTGGCCCTTCCTTTCTGCTTCCTTTCTTATATGATTGGAGTTATCTCGCCAGCAAAACTAAAACTATTAATTTCTCTGTTCCCATTCAATATATTTCGACCAAAATTGACCAGATAGAAGACAGGTATGGAAGGTATACTTATACCAACTTTAATGCAATTCCATGAAAGAGTAAAAGTAGGGAGCCACACGGAAATTTGAAAACTGCACACTTGTTGTTGTTGTGGTTCTTGTTCTTGTGCTTGTTCCTGTTCTTGTGTGACACGGTTTCAGAAAAAAAAACTACTGCACCTACCCAAAATTTGAAACATGATCTAAGCCAGAAATTTCCTAGGCTTTCATCCTCACAGAGACCACCTTTTCGATTGGTTGAGCCATTCCAGAATTACGAAAAAAGAGTTGAATAAAATAGAATAGAATACTTTTATTGGCGTTGTAGCTCACGGATAGGTGCCCTCTTTATCTAATGCATTATACATATCCACATAACACATGTACGGCAGGTGACTACATGTATTTTCCAGCATCACACAACTCAGTAGACGGTGTTACGGGGGAGCTGTCAAGAATTACACTGAACTATGTCTAACTCCAGTGTGCACAAGCAGAAATCGAGCGTACCACGCGTTACACTGGTCCAGTTGTGTGCAGCTATGAATCTTGTCATCCTTCTCTAATGTGCATCGTTAGGAGGACGTAAATGTATATAATGACGTCGCATTCATCTGTAAGGCAGAAAAAAAGGACCCAGAATTCACCCTGTGTGCAAGTTTTGTAAATACCAGCCGATGTCAGGCATCAGTGTATAAAAATCGAATCTCGTTCTCCATGGAGTACCTAGCAACTGGAGTATTTGGCAACTGGAGAGCACATAGGATTCATATTGGAACTTGGATACTTTTACAAATTTAGCAACTGCACGAAGACGTCTCGCATCTTGCTTCGAATTACCTGCACTTAAAAGCATCTTTACAGTCACTCCGTGTTGTGTCCACAGCATTAACATATTACGAGCTTGCTGACATTTCGCACAGAGTAGCAACAAATGGCTTACTGTACAGATGTCACCACAATCACACATGGCCGACAGACGCCATCCAAGGCGGTGTTTGTGAGACGGTAACTGTGACCGTGCCATCTAATATGGCAAGCTGTGCAGGACAGGGTTGTATGAGCAGTGAGGGTGAACGTCATAAAGAACCCGACCAGTAGATACAGCAGACCACTCCTCAATCCACGAACGCCAGGTCCAAACACGAAGAGTCTTCTTGTGCAAAGCAACTGATTTGACCAGGAAAACACTGCAAGCAGCATCAGTAACAGCAAGTTTGGCTGTATAATCCGCATACTCGTTGCCACTGACTCCATTGTGACCTTTTACTTACTCCAGTGATGGAACAGAGACCTGTGAGAGTCCCCATAGTTTCCAATAAATCGAGAAAACCATAGGATCATCCATGCAGAGGTTGGTAAGAGCACTTTTAATTGCTGAAACGCTAGACTTTGAACCCGTCACAATGGTGAATTCTGGCAGCTGCATGTCTGTTGCAATGTCTACCACGACAGACACAGCAGCCAGTTCACAAGTAAAGCTGGATGAAACATATTGCAAAGAGTGCCTGATTTCAACTTGTAGGTCTGGAATATAAACTCCAATGCCGCCTGTGTTGTTATGTGCATGAAACGACGTATCGCAAAACATACGGCATGTATTGGGACCGTACGAGCCAAACACAGACGAGAGGAGTGGGCACCAGAGCCAAAAGCAATGGGGGCAGGTATGTGCAGCTTTACCCACATGACCGTAATGCATTCCATCAAGCAACGACATTCCCTTCTCAGCAACGCCAAGGGTTTGACGTTCGTCACTAAGTGACGAATTATCTCGTAGTATTTGTGTTACGGAGTCATCCTCCCCATGACTGATGTTGCACAAGCAGAGGGCAACTAGTAGCTCGTCGACTGTAAGGTGTACTGCTGGCTTTCCAGCTTAAGCCCAGAGTGCGTTAACCGGAGTACAGACAACCCACCCTGTCACAACCCTTAAACTATTATTGAAGGAAACCTGAAGACTGCATAGGTGACGGCACCCGGTTGCTAACAACGAAAGATGATAATCAATGAAACACGTATACTATGCACCTGATAAGCTGAAACTAACATATTTCTTCATACCTCACGATTATGCACCAGGGCCTTGAGAATTGGCAATCGACTATCAACTTTCTCCGTCAGAGACCAGACATTATCCATCCACGTAAGGCAGCCGGTAACAGGCGAATATCCCCCTGGTGAAAAGCCCCCCGGAAAATATCCCACTCGTCAATGACCCCCCCCCCCCCCGGTGCGATTTCCATCCCGGAAAATATCCCCAATACCAATTTCCCCCCGGAAAATATCCCCCCTACAAAAAAAAGTACGAATACAATACAAAAATAAATAAACCGTAAGATTAGGGAAGGGAATGATAATAATCATCACTGCCGGATATTCGCTGCCGTAAAATGCTAACTTTTTAACAAAACTATCCAACGATTAAAAATCTACTCCCCATCCACCCCTCCAAAAAAAAGGAAAGCTGAAGCTGGAAAAAAAGAAGCCAATGTAAAAATGACCCATTTGCCCAACCCCCATCACCAGATATAATTGAAAATTAATTATTGTATACCTTTTCATCTTAGAATGAGATGTTATTGTTATGAGCTTCACCCCTGATATTGTCCACGGTTGTTCTGGTGCTGTAGCCATTCACTATTGAGAGTATATGCTTGTATTTGAATCGGCGTACTTTTTACTATAATTTAGGATAGGGGCTACATCTTGCAACTGTTCAAAATCGTCAAACACACTGTTACAAAGCAGAAAGGCAAGGGCAGGAACAACACGCAACTGAAGGGAGAGGTGATCGTCACCTCTATAATCTGTTTTCAACCTCCTTGTCCTTGTTTGCGGGGGGCAGGGGGTGGGGTTGTTCTAGGCATGATTGATATTAAAAAAAGTTTCATTCCTTGTAGTTTCCAGCAGTGAGTTTCCGGCAGTTACGAGTTTTCGGCTTTAGGATGATTATCGTTCCCTCACCAAACGTATTAAATATTGTTTTGTGCTTGGCTTTTTTTTAGGAGGGGGATATTTTCCAGGGGGAATTGGTATTGGGGGAATATTTTCTGGGGAGATATTTTCGGGGGGGGGGGGAATCGCAGGGGGAGATATTGACGGAAGGGGGGATATCTTCCCGAGGCAGGCTTTTCACCAAGGGGATATTCGCCTAGAACCAAGGCAGCCATCTAACGAAACATCAAGGTATTTTGTCTTCGTGACAGCCTTTACAATGGTGCCTGCTACAGTGACACAGATTATAATAATAATAATAATAATTAGTTTATTTTCATGAAGTACGATGCTACATGAAGGAAATCGTCACGAGGAATACAAAATTTCTATTTTATAGTGACGAACCAGGCAGAAAGCACAAAATAACTAAATTATTTACAATAGAAAAAAACAACAAAATAACAAAACGAACACTAGAAGGAAAAAAATATACATATATATATATATATATATATATATATATATATAAAACCTAAGATATTACACATTTGATTTGTAGGAGCTCATAAAATATTTTCTTAAGAGACATAAAAAATTAATACCGTTTAAGTTATCAGAAATTGACTTTGGTAATTCATTCCACACAACGAGAGCAGTGTAAGATAAACTCATTTTCCCGTAGTTGGTTCTACATCTACGAGGAACAAGTTTATCATTGTTTCGGGTGTTGTGTGAGTGAGTGTCACAATGCATTCTATTGTAACATACACCGTAGAGGGATGGTTCCCAACATTCATTCTTTAAGGACTTGTACATAAAT
Organism: Lithobius niger; assembly: GCA_023313725.1. Taxonomy (NCBI): domain Eukaryota; kingdom Metazoa; phylum Arthropoda; class Chilopoda; order Lithobiomorpha; family Lithobiidae; genus Lithobius; species Lithobius niger. The sequence goes on along the minus strand of JAHWFP010231686.1, from coordinate 117,814 downwards.
ATACATATAGAGTACTTAAAAACAAATTCAATCGTCAAAAGATTTAGGGATTCATACAAGGGCAGAGTATGCTCCCTGCAAGGCACTTTAGCAATAAGTCGAACTGACTTTTTTTGTAAAGTTAAAATTCTTTGTAGATAAGTCTTAGTAGTGGCTCCCCAAACTGTAATACCATACAATATGATCGGGTATACAAAAGCAAAGTAAAGAGATCGTAAAAGATAGCTTGGAACGCAATGTTTGACTCTTGCTAAAATAGCATTTCCTCTCGTAATTTTTTTACACACAAAAGTGATTTGAGGTTTCCAGCACAAGTCTATCATTACCCCCAGCAATTCGAATTTCATTTACTTTTTCAATTGAAATCCCGTTAATACTTACATCGTTAACATTTAAGCAATTTACATACGCAAGTTTTTGGCGAGGACACATAATCATATACTTAGTTTTTTTTTTGCATTCAATGATAATTTGTTCGCTGCAAACCAATTATAAAATAAATTCAAGTCATTATTTACAATAGCAATAAGATTATTAAGGTCACTAGATGAGTACTGGGAAGTTGTATCATCAGCAAAGCCAGCAATAACAGCAATTTTACTGCATTCAAAGACATCATTAATGTAAATTAAGAACAACAGAGGACCCAAAATGGAACCCTGCGGTACACCACAAGTGATTTTGAGCAGAGACGAACTTTCACATTCAGCATTTGTAAATTGCGTTCTATCAGTAAGGTAGCTTTTAAACCAATCATACGCAATTACCCTCACTCCATTCAGCGTCAGCTTTCTTAATAGTAATTCATGGTCCACCGTATCAAATGCTTTAGCTAAATCCATGAAGACTGTAATGGAGAATTTACCAGCTTCGAAGCTATCAATAATGTTTTCAACAATGCAGTGTATAGCTTGAGTAGTTGACCTTCCTCTTTGAAAACCAAACTGATTCTTGCTAAGACGGTTGTGCTTTTCAATAAAATCATAGATCCTTTTGTGAACCACTTTTTCTATAATTTTTGAAAACACAGGAAGAACGGAAATTGGTCTATAATTGTTAAAGTCATGTGTTACCAGATTTGAACACTGGGATAACCTTAGCTCTTTAAGTAACTCAGGGACCTTACCAGTGGTTAAAGATTTGTTGATGATTATTGAAAGTGGTTTTGAGACAGAGTCAACGCACTTTTTCACCAAAATACAATTAATTTCATCAAAGCCACATGACGGTTTGTTTGGTAAGGCTTTAATTATAGTTATAATTTCAATTTCGTTAGTTGGCCACAAATAAACAGAATTCACACAGTCTGATGTGGTTTGAAGTTCAGAAGTGGTAGGAGAAATATCAGCAGCTAATTTGGGGCCAACTGTACAAAAGTGATTGTTCAGGTCTGCTGCTAGCTTGCATTTGTCGACGGATGGAGGTCACCTTTGCCTGTCTTGTCTAGACTTGCCCATTAAATTGTTCAAAATACGCCACGTTTCTTTGCCATTCGTCTTATTTTCGTTAAATAAATTGGTGTAAAAGTTGTATTTAGTTGTTTTTAGTAACTGAGAAACTTGTTTCTTTGCTTCTTTGTATGTTTGATTATTTGAGTCTGTCGGATTTTATATATATTTTCGATACAACTTATTTTTATCTTTGATTTTCTTTTTTATTTCCGGGGTAATCCATTCTGACTCTTTCTTAACGTGGGATTGTTCACGTGAGTTTACATTTGGTGTTTTAATCGGAAAAGCAACATCCACCTAACTTTTAAATTTTCCAAGGAAGCAAGCATACATTTCGTCAACGTTAAGACACTCGGAGACTTCCTTCCAGTCTTCCGCATTCATGAGATTAACAAATTTCTTATAGTTTTTTTCGCTGAAGCATCGTTTACTCTTTTTTTTTGTAATGTTGTCGATCTTGGTTCACTGATCCTGAAAGTAAAACAAAGACGGGGTAGTGATCGGTAAGGTCTGAAATAATTGCTCCGGTGAGAGAGTCCTTCCGAAAATTATTAGTCCAGACATTGTCAATTCGTGTAGAAGTAGTAGCTGTCACTCGAGTAGGTTTAGTAATGATTGGCACAAAACCCTCTGAAATCCAATCATCAATCGAAAATGCTGTTCTGTTATCAGATGTGTAATTATTCAAGTCTATATTGAAGTCTCCAAGCACATAACCCAGCTTTCTTTCAGAACAAATTTAGCTCAAGATTTGACACAAACAATCACTAAACAACATTTTGTCGCCATCAGGAGGTCTATAAATAACTCCAAACACATAATAATGACCATTAATTTTAGCTTCAATAAACAGACCCTGGCCGTCAGTTTCCTCAATATTAAGATTTAAATCGTGACGCACTTTAACACTCGATGTATCTTTGATAAAAAATCCAACACCACCTCCTTCATTTTTTTTTCTGTCCACATGAATAAAAGTATTACCCTCCAATTTGTAGTTGAAATTATTCTTTTCAGTTAACCAAGTTTCAGACATAGCAATTAAATCAAAATCCGTTTTGGCTGATGATAAGAGTAATTTAAAATTTTCGTATTTATTTTCTGTGCACAAGTTTCTGATATTAAAATGAATCATGAAAGTTCAAGTGAACGATCATTAATATCAATTGCATCTCCCTCGTTCACATATTCGGTATTATAAAAAGTGGATTTGAATTCCTTTGAAAGCAGACACATATCCGGATTACTAAAAATAGAGTCAAGTTCATCATTTATTAGGCATATTGAGTTAATTTGGGAAGAAAGGATGCTTCACTCAGATGTTGTTCTGGGGTTTTTGTGGACTTAATCATAAAAAATTCTAGAAGTGAGGTTATCCACTGCTTTATTGTAAATAGGGCATTCGGGGTCATTGGCCGTGTGGTTTGTTTTGTATAGCTCTTTCTTGGCCCTCTTGTTTTGTCGGCTGCAATTTGCACAGCAAGGGGTTTCCTTTTTAGCTTGGCATTCTTTAAAAAGGTGAGTTCCAGCACAATGGCCACAAGCCTGCTCCTCTTTACAATTCTCAGCAAAGTGGGATGATACCCGCAGCACTTGAAGCAACGGGTCACATGCACACAATCTTTCACGCTTGATCGCGCCCACTTAAGGTTGATTCGCGAGTGTTGCAGGAAAGCCTTCCTTAGTTTTGGCGCCACTTCAATAACAACGTTTTCAGTGTCTTCCTTGTTTGTTTTTTGCCGGTGTTTGATGACGAAATCTTCTTTGAAATGAGCATCGCTTTCGTACAATGCAGTAATGTTATCATTTTGTTGATACAATACATCACATAACTCTTCATTTTCTAAATCTTTCGGAATGTCAAAAATTTTCATTCGTGGGTTTAGTAATTTTCTGTTTTCAACGCTTACTTTGTTGGAGAGGTTAGGGCTATTGTTTATAAATTTAACTGCACTTTCTTTGTTTTTTTCAGTATCGAAACCGATAAGTACTTGCCCATTCTTTGTTTCACGCACAAATTTCACACCAATCTTTAGCTTAGCTGGATTTAATTTTTCTTTCACTGTATTTGTAACATCACTGCACGTTTCAGTAGCTATTTTCGGTACTAGAACAATGTCATGCATTCTTGCAGAAGGCTTAAGTATGGGGGGTCTCTTTATCCGAAATTTTTTGTTCTGTCACAATAGACGCAAATGAAGAGGTTTGCTGTTTACTTGGCGCAGCAAATGATTTGAGCATATTTATAACACCTACTTGTTCGTTTATGAGTCCGTGAAGTTTCAAAAAGATTTCCCGTAGAGTTTTCTTCATTTCCATCGGAATACAGTAGACTAACGCAGAGCGAGAGAATGTGACAAGCTTTGTCTTTGCTGGTGCAAGAGATAGCCCTCGCATCGAGAGGTTATACATACAGCCCGCTCGAGAGCACCCTGAGCATAAATAGCCAAGCCTTGTGGATCTGAGCCTACAAACCATAAAACATCGTCATCAGCATAACATACAATATTTGTGTTTTGCTTAATTTCAACCAGCACCTCATTGATAGGTATGGCAAACAAGACTGGACTCGGGCAACTTCCCTGAGGTAGCCCACGGTCAGTCATAGCCGTCATTGACCAGACCCGATTTACCCTGGTGGAAAACCTCTTTCCCCAAGAAGAACAAGGAATGCACCAGATAGCGGACTGCCAACACCCATTTTAAGAAGTGACGCTTTAACCCATGCAATGCCTAGGGTATCGTAGGCAGCATGTATGTCTAGGAAGACTGAGACAACAGTGAGCCCTTGTGCCCAGGCTTCACGCACACTGGTCAGGAAAACAAGAATTGCGGCTTGTGCGCTGCGCCCAGATATATCCAAATTGAATGCTGGAAAGACAGTTGTTGTGTTCGAGGAACCACGACAGCCTGTGAATGAGCATACACTCATACACTTTGTGCATGCAAAACAAAAGTACAATAGGTCTATATATGTGTAAATCAGAGCAATTGCTGCCACGTTTGTGGACAGGAACCAAGATGGTGATCATCCATGAGGATGGAATACAATCACCACGCAGTAGCTGCTGTAGATAACTGAGCAGCTCACACTTCCCAATTTCAGATAGCCACTGCAGATCGTCATACGAGATATCGTCGATTCCAACTGCACTTCTCGATTTGCACAGTACAGAAAGCAATTCTGTAATTAAAAAAGGCACATCCATTTCAGTGCTACTTTGAGGATTAGCTATAGATTGTGGCGGAGTGGCACCACTAGGTAGAGCGTAAACGCTCGCAAACCTTCTATTGAAGGCAGCAACCCGGGTTTTCCTGGATAGGACCATGGCACCAGGGCTTCAATTCTCTTCTTGATCAGACGCTCAAATCATGGAGTGCCTTGCATCCTGCTGCCAAAGGGAACACCATGCAAGCGACACATTACCTGCAGTCATACCTGAATTCGTCGCAGACACGAGTGCCTTACATTGGCTTCTCATTCCAAAGGATATAGGGAAACTATTGAACAGTGGCTATGCATATTAGCCATCGTTCATACGACGGCGGTCTCTACCAGCACCTGTAGGTCGATCGTCTATCTTTGACAGCAATATTGCATTCTCTAGTTAGTCCAGGGCAGAGTGGCATCCCGTGCAATTTTCGTGGGAGAAACATGCCACCTATGGCAAAGTGTTAGTATGGTCACAGGCTTTCAAAAAATCGTTGGTGTCAGTCTCGCATTTTTAGCAGGGGTGGGGACGGGGATTATATACCCCTCCTTAAAATAGGACTAAGTACCAAAATTAGTGAACCCCCATCTTGTTTGGTATCGAATGAAAGGTGTTGGTCCACAGATTATTAATAGAGTACAACATTTGACCTTCGACCTCATTTGACCCAAATAAAGGTAAAAAATTACAAATTTTTCCACGAATTTGCCTAATTACTAAATTTTTATGGTATCTTGTCATGTTTGGTATCAAACGAATGGTGATGGTCCGCAGACCATTAATTAATTATAATATTTGACCTTTGACCCCATTTAACGTTAATACAGGTAAATAGAAGGTCAAAATTTTAAGGTTTTGTCCCAAATTTAACAGAACTAGTGAATATTTACTATGCTCTCTTGTATAGTATCAAATGAAAGCTGTTGACCTGTGAATCATTATAAATTGACCTTTGAACTCATTTGACCCTCTTTACTAATGACTTTTAAACATTCGCAAGGATTCAAGTATCATGTTATAGGTAATGGCAAAACAGTCATTGGCTTACATATACCAGGAAAGCAATTGTAGACGTATAGATGCGATTTGCAAGATGTTCCATCTCAGTTGCGCTTTTGCAATACATGCCGATGGTGGTTGATCATTGGGATTTTACTAGAAGTGTGCGATCTGGGATTTGCACCTAACTTCACTTAAGGAACTGATAAAGTATTTCTTTGCCCATGACAAGCGAAATACACAAGAATTCTTGCAATTTATTTAGCTGAGATGAAAGATTTAGTGGAAAGTGCTCCAGAGATATTTGAAAAAGGAAACTGGGTAGTGAGAAGACCATAGTGTCGTTTTGTTGTATTGGTGGCGACCATGCATTGGAGCACTTCAACCGAAGCATGAAAGTGTTGGAGATATTCGTGGTATACCCTTAATTCCGGTGTGTGTGTGCAAGATCTTTTCTTGTAGCACCTGAAATGACAAGGTTGGCAAGTGAAGCACAGGACATGGGTGTTGTAAATACGTTAAGAAATCTAAAGCATCACGAGTTAAACCTATAGCAACTTTACGAACAATCAATGACATCACACTGATGCTACATATCTATTTCAAGGAATTATTAAATCCGTTTGAAGACGACACAGGACAGATGCTCAACCTTTTTACAAAGATAATAATGATTGAGGACATCAAAGTCGTTGTACGCAGACAAAATGAATTATGACAAAAACTATATGTACAGTTCCTCGAACGAACGAGTACATAAGTCTTCGATGAATATATGGGATAAAATGTCTAATATTATCTCAAAAAATTTGAAATGTGAAAAGATTTAGACAAGAAAGTTGAAGTGAAATTAAAAGATTCGATGGTGGAATTGAAAGAAAGTAACACATTTCCTGGTTTGAATATTGGTTGTGGCACGATCTCGTCCATGAATAGATCTAAAACTATGAATTGTCTCCTACGAATTTTCTTTGATCCCATAAGATCGATTTTTGCCATAGGTGGCTCGATACAGAACTGCTTAAACAAAAGCGCACTTTCGATAATTCTTGAAGAAAAGCCACAAGAAAGAAGTGCATCTGTTAGTAAAGACCTAGATAAAAAAAAAAAACCTTATAACTATGCAATGGCAGAATTGAAGTTCTTCCGTAAAGAACCTCATGTTCTGATATGTGCCAACCTTTCACTTCTTTTATGATTGCTATTTTTCGAAAGTATGTAACATACCATGAAATTCATGTAGTTTTTGACCCATATGATATATCGAAGTCCTTGAAGATTGTAACAAGAGAAAGTCAGACGGACTCTTTCTTCGAGGAACTGTACGTACAGTTTTTGTCCTACTTAATTTCTTGTAAGTACATCGAATTTGATGCCCACAGTCATTACTGTCATTATGTCAAGGTTGAGTAGCCATCCGGTGTTGACTTCAAACTAATTTAATAACTCCTTCAAATAGTTATGAAGCTTCAGTATACTGTCATTGATTGTTTGTAAAGTTGCTAGGTTCAACTCTTGACGCTTTAGATTTCTTGATGTATTTACATCAGTCATTTATCCTGTGCTTGACTAGCCAACCTTGCCATTTCAGGTGCTATAAGAAAGAATATTGCACATGCACTGGAATGTAAGGTTATACCACGAATACCTTCAGACAGTTTAATGCTTCAGTTGATGAGCTCCAATGCGTGGCTGCCACCAATACAACAAAACGGCACTATTGTCTTGTTCACTACCCAGTTTCCTTTTTCAAATTCAGCAAGTATCTCTGGAGCATTTTCCCCTAAATCATTCATCTCAGCTAAATAAATTGAAAAGATTCTTGCGTAGTTTAGCTTGTCATGGGCAAAGAAATACTTTGTAAGTTCCTTAAGTGAAGCAAATCCCAGATCGCACACTTTTAGTAAAATCCCAAAGATCAACCACCGTTTGCATGTATTGCAAAAGCGCATCCAAGATTGGTTTAGTGGCATCAGCAGCTTCAAATTAAAAAGCTTTAATCATATATTCTGTCCTTAAAATATTGGGCACTTCTTTGTAAATAAGTGGAATGTTTTTCACATCTCTTTCCGCACATGCCTTATTTACACGAATAGCTTTAACTTCAACTGTTGGCTTTATTGCATAAAATAATATCCTGAACAGTTGTGTGAATTGATTTATTACATGTAATAATTAGAGTAAGGGACAGCAAACGTAACGAAATTGATAAGGGTTCGGCTAGCACAGGTTTGTAGCAGATGTGAAAAACCGGAGTGCAATCTTGAACCGCATTCTGAGACTCGAACTCATGTGACAACAAATGCGCTGTCTGCAACATAAACATACTGTCTACGTCAACTAGTGAATGGTACTTCCCTTCCCGGGAATCAGTGAGCAAGAAAGAAGCCCTTTGTTGGATACTTAGGGCACTAGATCAAAAATGGTTTCCCCCCACCCTACCACCCTTAAATCAAGTTTCCACTTCCGGTTCCTTTAAGGCGAATGGCAGTGTGCTACATGTGCTACAAACATATGCAGAAGCATGTGCTAGCCGAACCCTTATCAATTTCGTTACGTTAGCTATTCCCTATTGCAATTATTACATGCAATAAACCAATTCACACAACTGCTTTTGATATTATTTTATGCAATAAAGCCAACATTTGTGCTAATGTGTTTTGGTCATAGCTCGTCCTATGGTGGACCGATTTACCTGCTGTTTTCTGTATTCACAATGAATGGACTGCCCACACATATCTCAAATTGGAACCAATGCCCTATTCCTAAAGGAACCGGAAGTAGAGAATTTATTTAAGGGGGGCAGGGTGGGGCACCCCCGGATGATCTCAAAATGTGGCCCCCTCCGTGGTGACCAACAATCAATGGTTGTTTGGTGGCTAAACCAAATCATGCGGCTGCCAAATCTACTGGGTCGATACTTTTGACTCGCCCTGTATAATTCTATCTCTACCAAACTGCTGTCAATACCACTGTTTTCAATATAGGATCCTACTGTTTGAAGAACTGCCATTAAGATGTATATCTATAGCTCTCCTGATCATCTTGCAAATCGCATCTATACGTCTACAATTGCTTTGCTGGTATATATGTATAAGCCAATGACTGTTCTGCCATTACCTATAACAAGATACATGATTCCTTGTGAATGTTAAAAGTCGTTAGTAAAGTGGGTCAAATGAGGTCAAATGTCAATTTATAATGATCCACAGGTCAACAGCTTTCATTTGATACTATACAAGATAGCATAGTAAATACTGACTAGTTCTGTTAAATTTAGGACAAAAACTTAAAATGTTGACCTTCTATTTACCTGTATTAGGGTCAAAGGTCAAATATTGTAATTAATATTGGTCTGCGGACCGACACTATTCGTTTGATACCAAACATGACAAGATACCATAAAAATTTAATAATTTAGTCAAATTCGTGGACAAATTTGTAATTTTTAACCTTTTTAACCTTTATTTTGGTCAAATGTTGTACTTTATTAATAATCTGTGGACCAACACCTTTCATTTCATACCTAACATAGTAGGGGTTCACTAATTTTGCTACATAGTCCTATTTGAAGGATGGGTAATAATCCCCCACACCCCCACTCCCCTTCTGCTAAAAAAGCGGGGTTGACACCAAAGATTTTTTGATAGCCTGTGACCACACTAACACTTTGCCATAGGTGGCATGTTTCGTTCTTCTGACCACTCAGCTCTAGACTAAGTCTACCAGACTGGCTTAGCCTTAGGCATGCACTGACACACCATGAAGCCATGATGCTTTCTAGTGCTGGGAACAAATATTCGACAATTTGCAAAGAAACCATTTCTAACAACTGGCTTCTGGCGCTGTGTTGCATTGTCACGCGCTGCTGTGTTAGCAAGGTGCAGAGAAATCGGAAAGTGGTCACTCCCCTGCTGATATCAGAGACCACGAAGCAAAAGCTATTCACAATCTCCGGTGAGCAGAAGAAGAGATCCAACACCGATTCCTGTAACACCCCGTTTAACCATTGTGCAAAGGTTGGACCATTGTGTATGACAGACAAACATAAATTACCCATGGCCTGGACGAGATGACGTCCATTAGTGTTGCACTGCACAGATCGCCACGCAAAGTGTGCGCATTGAAATCTCTAGCTATAATGCATGGCGCCGCAAATTGCTGCAACCACGCATGCCACGAGACACCAGTAACCCTACAGGTATCATGCAAGAAAACAACAGTAACCCATTTGTTATGCATCCACACCTTGATGCAACAAGCATCAATTTCGTGATCGCGTTTATGCAGAATATCTAGGTATGGAACACTTCATTTTATAAAAACTTTTACGTTTGACCGGGAATGCAACTTAATACAGTCACCATTGGGGATTGACTCCATCTCATAATCATTGATTCTTGTTTCCTGAATCATAAAATATGTGCATGCTGCAGCAATTTTTCCACTTCACCTTTCATGTTTCTTAGACCTCGTGAATTCCACGAGCCAATAGATATGGTATTATTGAAGTTTAATATCTTATGTACACTCCATCCCATCTGTATTCTCCTCGCTGCGAGATGGCTGAAACACTTCACTAGTTTGCTCACTGCTGATACCAGAAACACTCATCCCACTCGAGCCGGATACAGTAGGAGGTGACATCTGACGCATTGGACTCTTCACTTGCTTTGCTGCGGCTACACGGTTCTCGCTGATTGGAAGGAGTAGCATCATTGGAAATGTGTGGTAACGCTGAAGCTGGTTTCACCGGGTTAACTGCCACATGGCATAATGTGGAGATATTTTTGATGTCTTGCATCCCGCTTTCTCCTTTGTCTACAACTTGTTCCCTTGACCGTTTATTCACCTTCTTTCGCGTTGATGGGGGAGCACTGTGTTGTGCTCCATCCGATTCACTCTCAGTATTGCACACTGTTAGTGCAAAAACATTTCAGTTCCGGCAACAAGCTGCATATTGCACATGGAACTGTACGTACGTTGTAGTTTCCAAATTCACCGGGAGACATTTCTGGAAGTGACGACCATTTAGCCGTGATGACGTCATCAAAATGGCCGCCACACAATGCACTAAATCTCCAGAACTAATCGATAAATCCTGTAATGTGACCCATCATTGGAAAGATAATTTAATTTTCTAAAAGAAGTGCCTGAATGCTGATTGCCGAAAATCTATTAGTTTTTCTTAAATCTGAAGGAAAACGTAATATGACTGCTGCGTTATGTACTAAATCTGTATTATCTCCTGAACTAATCGATCAATTCCATTGTGCGACTTATTACTGGAAAGATCATTTAATTTTCTAAAAGAAATGTTAGCAGTGTATGCAGCTAAAATCTGTTAGTTTCGATTAATTTGAAGGAAAACGTATTATGATTTCAATGTCCGTCATGCAATACACTAAATTTTTAGCATCTCCTTATCTAATTTGATCACTTTTGTCGTGCGACCTATCGTAAGAAAAAATTTTAATTTTCTAAAAGAAGTGCCTGAACAATGTATCCCGTAAATCTTATTAGTTTTTGTTTAATGTGACGGGAAACATAATGTGCACGTATTATTGTTGCTTTTTATATTGTTCTTTTTGAAACGATAAATTATTAATGCTTGTCCTATAGTTCACAGTGCGTCACTTGAGCAGTGGCTTTCACAGGCACACTGAAGTATAGGAAAGTCATTCTTTAATACATCTCGTACCTCTCTTGGTACACTTGCAAGTCTATAGAAGCTACGTTACTCGAGCAGTTATCATCCAACCCAGAATTTAAATTCAGCCGATTCCTGTTGCCTCCCCTTAACCAACTGTCTGAACTATCATGTCATCACCCTGATTGTGATAGCCTCATTCTGCAGAATATGACGGCCTGCGATTCAAACCTCGTCTGCGTACCTACTTTGTTTTACGTGTGAAGACTTCAGAATGCTGTCTGCCCTTACTGGTGTTGTAACACCGGCTTGAACAAAGTTTTCATTCTAGCCACTACCTGCTAACTGAAAACCAACCATTGAAATTAAGACCATTTCTATGTGCACCTTTGCAACGGCTGATGGTCCTTAAAATTGGTGTCTGTGATGGAATAACCTTTTTAAGAATACTTACAATAATGTTCATGGTATGGCGAATCATGGACGAGAAACTTGCATCATATCGTAGTAGTGGGAGCTGAACTGATGTGCATTTACCTTTGCAACCATCATGAATTTTTTGACGGGAATGCAAGACTACCCAGGATAGCATCTTACCGTCGTGGTCAGCCTTGCTTCTAGAGGATTCCGACTAGTACATCATTTCCATTGGTGCATCAATGCTTTTTTCTTCGCTGGTGCAATATGTCATTGGTAACGGTGTATCACATAAACATTTAGTTGTACGGAGAAAGACTTGTGCAATACTCGGGCAAGCCTATTCTGCTTTATTCTTTGATTGTCTAAGTTGAGACTGGTTTTCATAGACATACCTTCTGGTGGGTGAAATGTGAGACATGATTGTTTCACGGAATGAGTCCACCAATGTAATAAAGGCTGTGTTATGATTTATATTGCTCAAGTGAACATATTATAGATAACAAAAAGGAGAATAAAACCAACTTTAATTACATATAAAAGAAAGTGGCATGTTTTCATTCAAATTAAGCCATTTTGACGACGACATAATGTGTTTTTCTTCAAATTACACAGAAACTAATAGATTTACGGCATATCTTGGTCTGGCATTTCTCTTAGCAAATTATATTATCTTTCCAACGATAGTTCGCACGAAAATATTGATGGATTAGTTCCGGAAATAATTGAGTATTAGTACATCACACTAATTCATATTAAGTTTTTCTTCAGATTAATCCAAATCTAATTGATATATGGCATAAATTGTTAAGGCATTTGTTTTAGTAAATTAAATTATCTTTCCAACAATAGGCCGCACGTTAAGATGATAGCGGTTAGTTACAGGGATAATAGAGATTCAGTACGTCGAACGACGGCCATTTTGAACAAAGCTTACACCACATCACAGCTTACATCACAGCTTACATCGTCACTTCCGAGAGTATCTCTCGATGGATTTGGAAACTACAATGTGTGTACAGATTCCATGTGCAATCTGAAGCTTGTTGCTGGAACTGAAATGTTTTTGCATTAACAGTCGCTAACAGTCGCTAACTGTCGCTAACTGTTGCTTCCAGCAGCAACAGTTACAGGATTAGGCTGTGGTTTCCCTGACCTTTTTTTGGTAACAACAGTGTCGATGTAGCATCTTTCTTTGCTCTAATCTTTGAACTGCTCCTGGTTTCCGTTGGTTGGCTCCTGGATGATGTTGCCTTCACACTGACTTCACGTATACTTTGCGCCGAACCACCATTCATGCACTCTCTTTCGGTTCTTGTTACCGCTGTTGCTCGGAGGTGTTGGCACAAGTCCCCTGGGTCGCAGTAGTAGCTGCATATTACGCACGACACGTTCGCGTAGGCATGCGGGAAGTGCCCGGACAAGCCACAGCTCAGACACACGGTCTGCCACCATGATCAAACTCAGGACACCCCGAATGTGCAAAATTTTGGAAACGTCATCAAGCTTTAATTTTATCAGTCGCACTCTGGTAGCACAGACCTCGCGTCTACCGACTGATAACTGTTCGAACGAGTGTGAACGGAGTGAAGGCTGCATTTCCTGAGGTCCCACAACACTTGAAGCTACCGAAAATATTTGATCCGTTAAATATGGCTTTCCTTGGTCCAAGAAGACTACAATTCACTCTATCTTGATGTTGTCTAACCCTCCACAGTATAGTTTTTAAGGTTCATCACTCTCCTAGCTCCTGCACCTTCACTTCGTTCATTTTCTTCACGTTCAACTACATTAATAAATCCTCAACGTGACTTAGCACAGATTCCCGTTTAGGCACTTGATTCTGTCTAGTTTCTTGTGATTACCCGCATTGCTATAAGTCGGTTTGTTACCGAAAACAATATTGTTCGCACCATTACCTTCATTGTTGGAAGAGTCCTCATTAATGACGTCTTCATGGTCGTTACCCTCATCCTATTAATTTTTTTTCAATACCGAATTGTTTCAAGTCACCAATCGGAATTTCTCACTTTTGTGCTTCAGCACAAACTTCTTGAAAAATCTTACTTGTTGCAAATCCAGATTTAACATCCTGATCGGTGACTATTCCCAGTTCTCTACACTCCTGTAAACGCTCATAGACGTCAGCTGCCATCTTGTTTTACATTGTTTTAACCATTGTAATTAGGGAACAATGCCACTCAGCAAACCAAGATCATTGTTCGTGCAAGTGTTATGTCTTTGCTAAAAAGTTGTGAGTGGATGGAGGTCTGGATGTTAGGTTAAGTAGGTTAGGTTAGTTTGTAGTATTGAGCGATAAGTGTATTAGGCTTCAAAGCTCATTAAAACTTCAACTTCAAACGTTAATTGTTGATGGGTAAAATGATTACAAAGGTAAGGGTATACTGTAACAAAGATGAGGGTTTGCTGTATCAGTGTCATTTTCATGTTGTAGGAGCGTACGGCTGAGGGCCAAGGCTTATGTATAATAAATTAAATTAAATGAAATGATAGAATCCGTGTTTTAGCTAACAGAAGCTACTCTGTTAATTTCGAGGCCTATGCCAGCTAGAAACGTTATAATGGCGTATTTATTTCATAGATCCAGGCTTTCAGAGATGACCTGAATTGTTTCAAAGTAGACAGCAACAATTACTGCATGCACGCACAGCAACAATAAATGCATGTGCGCGAGCGTTCACACCTTTGTAAATGAAAAAAAATTACTCTACTGCCACAAAGCAAAAACTGAATTGTGTTTGGTGATGCCATAAAAAAGGTACAAGGATTACAAACAAAAACGTCAAGTTTGCCTTAAAAAAAAGGATTATATGATTGAAGTTTCACTTTACTTGTTAAAATGTAATACGGATGCAAACCTATTTACGTTGCCTTTTGGACTTATATGTCAGACTGCCTGAGCGGGGAATCGAACTCACGACCTCTGAAATTTCCGTCCCGTTTAATCTGTTAAAATGTACACGGATAAAAATTGATGATTTTTACTTGAAATAAACGAATGCACAATTGATAAAATTGCATCTGTTTAATGATGTTGTGCTTTACGAATCATATATGTAAAAACGTAAAGCACGACAGCAATTAAACAGATGCAGTTTTCTCAAGTGTGTAATTGCTTATTTCAATAAAAAATTATCAATTTTTATCCGTGTATATTTTAACAATTAAAGTGAAACTTCAATCACATAAACCTTTTTTTAGGGCACACTTGACGTTTTTGTTTGCACAATATTAAAAGCAATTATTAAAAAAAAAGAGCAATTATTATTAAAAATGTTATGGCAAGAATAGAAG
Organism: Lithobius niger; assembly: GCA_023313725.1. Taxonomy (NCBI): domain Eukaryota; kingdom Metazoa; phylum Arthropoda; class Chilopoda; order Lithobiomorpha; family Lithobiidae; genus Lithobius; species Lithobius niger. The sequence goes on along the minus strand of JAHWFP010231686.1, from coordinate 102,770 downwards.
GTAAAATCCAACGTATTTAGATAAAAATACTAGCTGGTAAAACTCATACTGAAAAATCGTTAAACTTGTAATCTTACATCAAACAGTGTGGACATAAACAGGAACGAGAGCAGCCATTGTGTGAATGAGGAAGAAGAAGGAAATGACGTAGTCAAGGTGCAAAAAGGAGGTAAAGCCTGCTGAGAAGGAAATACAAGTAAGGCAGAAAGGTCAGCAGTGTGAGAAGCTAGTGATGCTGGGGAGCACTTGCAGTAAAGAAAATTGTCGAGGTGGCAGTGGGAACAAAAATTACTGGACAAGTGTGTGAGGGGGTGGGGGGAGTTAACCAGAAAAAAAAAAGAAAAAGGAAGGAGAAAATGGGGGAAAGGCGGCAACGAACAAGGAGTTTGGCCCAGCTAGTTACAGAAACAGAAGAAGATATAACATGGTTCATAAGCTTATCCTGGTTTCTGAAAATTTCAATAGGGTCAAGGTTAAATATTGCACGTTGGTGTTTTTCAAACTGGAGGACTGAGATTTGGTCGAAGTTTAGTTCATGCTTGGTAGCATGTTTATGGCTCACAAATGAACTGTCTTGTTTGTTACAACGAAGGCCGGACTTGTGATGGGTAATGCGCTGAGGTAAATCAATTGTGTTACCGATGTATGCAAGGTCACATGATTTGACCACGTCTCGAATGGTTTTGGAGGGGAAACATGTGACCAATTGTTTGAGGGTCCGTGGTTTGGTCATTGTTAGGTTGATTCCATCATATTTTTGAATGACCTTGAGTGCCTTGGCAACCGACAGGTGTTATGGTAAAAATACAGTCTGTGGGTAGGGTGTGTAAGTGTACTGCGGTCTATAGGTTTGTTAATCCAAGTGTGATCATCGATGCGTAGAAAATGTGGAAGAAGGTAGTGATCCTGTATGAATTTATAACGGATAAATGAAAGCTACACCAAGCAGTAGTGTTACACAAAAAGAAAAGTACATCAGAAGAAATTCTTGCTGCAGGTGAACAAACTCTAGTGTGCTTGTACAATAGGAAGCCTGAGTAACATCGTGACGAAATAGTCGCTTGCAATTTCATGGAGAAGTTTAAACGTCTTCATCCAAAGTGCTTCCTGAACGGTAACTCCAACATCATCATCTGCACGCTTTCATAGCTCAACAACAGCTACCAAGTTCTTCACTGGAAAGGAATGACAAATGGTGTCCGTCCACTGGGGTAGATAAGAAACAGGAAGACTGATGATGACAAAAATGACATCTGCCAGTTGCTCCCATGGAGCTGCTTTGTGTTGTCACATGCATATGCAAAGGTGCTTCCGATAAAATGAACTGTTCATGTCGGAAGTACGGACTGGATTGCAAGAAGCTTGTGGTGAATGCAGAGGTGACAGTTCAAATTACACAAAGCCAGATTTTGATTAAACCTTTAACTCACTCACACGTGTTTTCTTGATTCAACTCTAAGGAATGTTTCAGAAGCAAATCAAATTGCTTTAGCAGTAGCCATGGCTCCAGAAGGATCGAGGGCCAATTTTGCTAGGTAAATTCCATCGGAAATTCCTAGATTCTTTTACATGCCACAATCGACATGAGCACGATACATCACAGGGCCCTTCTCTTCCCAAAAAGCCAGGGGTGACTGAGGCCGGACTCGAACCCAGGACCTCTGTCACATGAGACGAGGTTACTATCAGGCCACCTTGCTCCATTCAAAACAAATAGCATACCACTTTATAAACATAAAATTTTCAGATGATTTGACATGAAAACACTAATTGTGTATACTGTATGGAATATGAAAATTAGGACCGTAACTTTGAGTCTACTTTTGAGGATGATGCTTAAGTTTGAGCTAGAGGTGTTTTCTTAGTAAGAAACATTTTGCCAGGATCGAGCCAAAAATAATAATAGTTTTACTGTTCTAATGGTACAGTACTAAAATTCGCCTGCATAAATGTTACACAATGGAAAATTCTCACAAGCTTGTTTTGTGGGGGAGGACACGCCACGGGCTTCGTGATGTATTTTGTGTGACACGATCTTTTTTTTAACTATCAACTGTCAAAACAAGCAACGACTAATTTTCTGATTTTAACACTGACCGCAACTCCCACATGATTTCCTACCGATTTCTTTTGTGACTGAAGACAGAAAGAATCTGTTTCAAGAGAAAGTAATTGCAATTGAACATATCTTTTTTTTTTCGTGATTATGACGTAGGTCCTACTGCAGTTTTCAATTTGCAGTGCTGGAACAAAATGGAAGTTAAGAATGTTAAATAGCGAAGGGAGTGAGTGAATGACACTATAGTTCCTCTAAATGGTTCCCTCCGAAAAAAATTCTTCCGTTTACGTGGTATTAAGACATAAAAAACTGCATTATCAGGTAATCGTCTGGAAATAAGCCTGTTGCTTCAATATTGTAAAAGAATATGGTATTACACTTTTGATTACACATGTGACTGAATCACAAAATTTTTGTTCCTAGACAAGATAATGATAAATTAAATCAAGATACGCAAATCACTATAAATATGCCAGGGAAAGAAAACAGCATTTGCTTCATATAAAGGTTCCATTCCAAGAAATTTGTAAAAGGGAGAAAAATAATAAATGGCTTCATGGCCTTGACTCAGGAAGAGTCGTATTTACAGGTTTTTCACATCTTCTCTTTTTGAAGTCGGGTTATTGTGTTTCCTTTACCATGGTATTAATTTACGGCGATTTATGTCGGCGAATTATTGATGCTGAAAGAATCTTGAGTTAAGACGAATTCAGTAAACTAGGCTGGGAGAGGTCGATGAGTAGAACCCTAATAACGATAGTTCAATCACTATGTTCTTAATAATCTGTAGTTTATTTTGGAATAACAATTCGGATGCTTGCCTTCCTTGTTAGCTCAGGTTACATTACAGCATTACTTTGGGGAAACCAAATTATATGGACGGGGATAAGAAACCAGAGCATTTCCCAATTTGAACTAGACAATAACCTAACTGGCGATCATTGATAGAAGACGCGGATTAGAATAGATCAAACACAGCCACAAAATAATAACAATATGTTAATAATGTTAGGTGCAGGAGCACAGAGGCCTGAAAAAGACTCACTAATATTCAGCCATAAAAAAGAAGGGGTGAGTGGGGCAGCATTTAAGATGCACAGGGAGGGTTGACACAAGATGTTGGAGATCAATAGGTAAACACAGAGATAAACGTTCCTTGTTAATATAAATATAATACAAATGTGTAGCCTATGATATGAAATGAAAACAAAGTATACATAGAGCTAGAGGCCCATTGTCAGCAACACAAGTAAAAAACAATTGATCTCGGTAAAAAAAGAAGGAACCCTCAAAATTGGAGGAAGGGCCACAGATCACAATCATTAAGTCTTCTTAAAAACTTGGTACAGGGCTGGCCATCAGCACCTCACTAGCTAAAGAGTTCCACACAGCGACAACACAGATGCAAAGAGATATCTACGACAGTTTAGCTGATATTTGGGGCGAATCACTTTTAAATCATGGCTTCTAGTCCAATTTTCAAGTCGAAGATCAAAAAATGAAAAATCATAATTACGGTAGTCGCGCAGGATCTTATAAGTTAGCAGTCAGTACAGCAGTTAGTACAAACCCTTTAAAGATTCCGTGAAGCGTCGAACAGATTCGATATGTCTGATATCTTTCAAAAGTTGGGGTGACCATGGTACTGCCATATACAAGGATGGAGCCTTTGTAAACCTCGAAGGCTCAAATAAGTGTCCGGGCATCAATTCGACACAAAACAATGCAAGACGCTGATTTGCTGATTTAACGATAAGGCAACAGTGGGTAGTGAATTTTAAGTCGGATGAAAGGTTCTTAAATTCGTCAGCAACACGTAGAGGTGTCCCAGTAAAACTAACACAATGGCTTATAGTACGGTCTGTTAGCTCATATTTTTCTTGGAAAACTGCATTTCGTGATACCAAGATGAAACTGGGCACCATGCAAGGGCACTTAAAGTAATTTTGGATCCAGAGCCCTTACGAAATAGTCATGAAAACAAAATGAGAGCCATTTTTCAAAATGGCGGCCATATTTTGTGAAAATGTTAATAACTCCACTAATATTTGGCCGATTTTTAATTTTTATATGTCAAAATAAAGCTAATTAAAGTACGAATAATTAAAGTCATATAAACACTAACTGCAATAGTTTGACCTGAAATTAGAAAAAAAAAACATGTTTCCAAGGTTCCAAACTACCCCTTCGAATAATCTAATTCATAAATCATATAATAATATATTTTCCCTCACTGCAGAAAACCACTACAGAAAACTGGATAGGATCTTTACAGCGATTACTCTTTGCACTATTCATTTTATTTTGACATATTGCAAATCAAAACCCATCCAGTGGTTCCGGAGATACGCCTACTGGAACAGTAGACTTTAAACCTATAATAACCATTATGGTATTGCAGTACGGTACAATAGAGAGAGTTTCTCGAAAAACTACACTTCGTGACACTTCAAGGATACATATGCAGAATTAATTCCCGGATCCAAAACCCTCAAGAAAAGTCATGAAAACAAAATGGTGGCCTTTTTTTTAAAGGCTGTACTGTTTTGATAAAATGTTGATAGCTCCACTAATATCTGTCCAGTTTAAAGATTTCTGTATGTCAAAATAAAGGTAATTTAATAGCAAGTAATTAAGGTCATATAATTCAAGGCACTAATTGCAAGAGTTACTACTGAAATTGCAAAGAAACGTTTCACTAGGGTTCCAAAATACCTCTTCTACTAATCGTAATTATTGTACACCAATGCAGGAAACGGGATGTGGACGTTAATGGTAATTACTCCCTTCTTAGCTACCTCCTTTACTTGTATATGATAAAAGGATTGGGACTAGTGTACAATCGTCTAAAAGTTTAATTATGTTACAATTCTAATTCAATAAAACAGGACATTCAGCAGACGTAGCTATCTAAACACTCCCACTGTTATAGTCAACTTAATAACTATATTTTCTAAGAACAGTTCCTCTTACAAATTCTGCAGTACAGGGTGCAGGGTAGGTCAACTTAAAAAGGCTTCTTAGTAATGAACGGTCATGTGTTTTTAGCGACTGGTTTCTAGCAATCACGATAAAAATGTGTTCATAGCGACCAAATCAGTAATCTCTTGAGTTTTATTTACTTAGTTACTTTAGTCTTATTCACATCCGGAGTTTAATTTTTGTGTGTTTTCCGAATAGTAAGGGATTTGAAGAATAACAGGCCCTTTTGAACAGGCCCTGCAGTAAACCCGTGCATTTTGTCATGTTTATAACCCTCCAATTAGAGTATTATTTTGTGCAGGTTTTTTCTTAATGGTGGTGTTTGTCACCGTGTGGGACCTCAAAAGACCATTCTGACGTGGTAGCAAAGGATTTGGTGGAAGGCAAGACCTTTTGAGGTCCCCCCCCCCACCCCCCTGCTGGCCGGCTCCTAATTTTTTGCATTTAAAAACTGTTGTTGTTTGTTGAGCAATTTTCCGGCGTGTGAACGTTCTTGTTGGGTCCTATTTGAATATTTGCAGGTTTTTTTTTTGTCCGCTGACCAACAAGTGAAAAGCTGTGTATACCCCGAGTGGCATTGACCTCTAAATTGACTAATAGCCTCTGGTGGCCACATTCTCAGGAAAGAAGGTAGCCAGAAAACCCGATAAAATTGTAAAAAAATTGGCACATCACTGAAAGTATACGGATTTTTTCTGAAATAATTTTCCAAAATTATGCTATTCACTCGCATTGCCTAACTAACTGACAAAAAAACACAATCGTTCATACGAATCAGTTTTTCCAACTTCTGGGGCTTGTCAACAAAATTGACCTTCCGGCAGATGCGTGCCAGGAAAGCTTAATCGATGATTTATTTACTTCACGATTAGCTTACGTGGTGTAGCGTAACAAAGTAAATGAAAGTCGTGCCTGGAATACCTAATAGAGCATCTATTACGTTGTAGTTACGTACGCCGAAAAATGGGCCTTGCATGATTGCAGAAGGTATACCTTTGTATATTTTTCACAAAACAACAAGCCTTCATTAACTGAACTTAAAGTGACATTAAAAAATAAATTCGTGAGGTGTATGACATGTAAAAACAAATTGTCAGATTGATTTAAACCAAAAGTCAAGGGTTTCTGGCGTAAAAAATTTGCTAATTGTAATATCAACACTGTCGTAAACTAGCGCCTAACACGTGATTAAAATCAAGAATTGTAAAAAATACACGCGAAAAAAACCGCGACAGTTGCAAATTATCATGATTAGCCTAATCCGTTAAAATAAGGTGGCCAATTTTGAACCATACATTTTTAATAACAACGTATTTAGACTCTGAACGGTGTTTTTGCATACATATCACTCAACTGAACTGCCAGCTTGTAATAATTTATAGAAACACTCGGCACATTTACTTTCAATTTACAGTTTAGAATTAGAGTTTATAATTTTTCTAAATCCAACCACCATTCCCCGTCACTACAAAACCCTTATCCATGACCTCAGGAAAGAAAGCTTTTTATTGATTTTCAAATAAGAACGCAAAAGGTAACAAAAGTATGTGACAACCCTGGTTGGTGGGGGGGGGGGGGGGGCAAAAAAAAAAAAGAAAAGCCCAAAATTAGATTTCAAGTAAAAAGAAAAAAAAAAACATTTATTTGGCCATCAAGCAAAATAGCTAAATAAATGCTTTGACAGTATTTGAATTCCAACGCAAAAGGAAAAATGCATGTGGCAACCCTGGTTGGTGGGAGGGGGGACCAAAACAAACAATAAAAGCCCATAATTAGATTTCAAGTAAGAAGAGAAAAAAAAAGCCATTTATTTGGCCATAAAGCAAAATAGCTAAAATAAAGGCTTTTACGGTATTTGGATTCCAAATAAAAACGAAAACGGAACAAACGATGTGGCAACCCTGGTTGGTGGGGGTTTGCCACATGCCAAAACATGCCACATGCCAAAACAAATAATTTGTGCATTTTTTTAAAATTTCAGATAGAAAGAAACAATAAAGCATTTATTTGGCCGCCAAAATAAAATAGCTAAAATCAATGCATTTACAGTATTTGTATTTCAAAGAACAATTCGCAAAAGGAACAATTCGCTGTAAAAAAGATGATCCCGATCGACACATTCAGTTCTATGAGGAATTCCTAGATTTCAATATTTCAAATAATAATAATAAAGCAAAAGAAAAAGCGTATGTGGGGACCCTGGGGGAGGGGAGGGAATGAGACCTTGCCACGGTCCCCTGTTCCATTACCAGGCCAGTTAGGCCAACCTCTAGAAACAAACGGCAAACGTAAATTAATTCATTTTGTTTCAAACCAGTTATAACGTAAATTAAGTCCATCATTAAGGTTTACAGAAAAAGAAAGATGTTCCAGGTGATAAATTACAAACGAAGGTGCTTGAACAGCAATGATACACTCACCACAGCTGCTTTCCACACATAAACATATTCTCCTGCATAAGTAAAGAGTAATTGTCTCAAATTACACAGACCCGTACAGACCCGGGTTCGATCCTGGCGATGGGAAGTGTATATGTACGGGTTTTTCTCCGGTTGTTTCCTGCCCGCTGCACGAGGGTTTCCTCCGGGTACTCTGGTTTCCTCCCTCATGCGGCAAAAAACAACTGTAATAATGGTGGTACTTCTTCCACTTAACATCTGCCGCCGGGGAATTTGGGTGGGTGGATGCCTCGAGCATCGTCTCTATATACTATAATTATTATTATTATTATTATTATTAACGAAGGTCACTAAATCAGAAATTAAACTCAGCCAAATAAAGGAAGTACGGTACTGTAAACTGGGTACTCCTGTCGGATAACGTTACTAGGCCTTTTGTGCAGCAAGTGGTGTGGCGATTAGACGTGAATACTGGATAGTTGTTAATTCAGTATGTACAGTATTGGACAATGAAATTTAGACAGAAAAATGTTGGCTTCTCTGTAACTCTCCTTTATGGATGAATTTCTCCAGGGCGTGAATGGCTGCGGAAGTGCGATTGTTTTAAGGTATTGGTTTCAGAATGCATATTTCATGTCGCAGATTGGATAATTATAAACTGTTACGACCAATAATTACGACATTTATGTCCGTTTTAACAGTTAGACACTATTGGACGACGAGTCCACTTCTCACGTGCGGGTAGAGATGATCGAAGTACCCAATGACTTGCCGACTGAACTTTAGTAATTTAGTCTGGATAGGACAAGGCTTGTTGCGATTTAAACATTGGCGTAATTCAATTTTGACCTGGTGTAAGAAAATAGTGTTAATGACTTTAGTTTGGGGACTAATATTCACCAAAAAATACAAGCTGCAAATAAAAATTCCGGAAAACATTGGGTTTAGTTTTCCTTTATCCTTTAATTTTTGGCTGAACCAGCAGCGGAATCACTAGGGGAAGGGGATGGGGGTGGGGGGGGGGGCAATCCCCGCCCCAAACCAACCAAAAAAGAATAGCTTGTATTCATTGAAGTCAAATTCGCCACACGCGAGTTGATATTGGAAACTTTTTCCCCGAAATTGCCCCATGTTTTGTGACCTGATTGTGTGAAACGTTCAGTTCCAAATTTTAACGTTAATCCCTAAGTCGACGACTGAGTCAACCTCTTAATGGTCGGTATTCGTTCGACCAGATCAGCTTATAAATCATCTATTCAACATCATCTTATAGTTAGAACTAGCGCGGTATCTGATCACTTCTAACGTCTAACTTTCTTTTTTGATTGACGAAAGTATTCAACTCGGGAGTTTCTTTTCTCGGCATGGTCCCTCGGACAATACTCAGTCAGACCGCGCTTCGCGTTAGGAAGGGAGAGGAGGGGGGAGGGGGGAGGGGGTTCGCGTCGGAAGTGTAAACATTGTAAAACCTCTACAAATCACAACTGCTGGCAACACACTGCCAGAAAATGAAACTCCGAATGTGGATTAGGACTAAAGTAAAGACTGAAAATAGTCAAAGGAAAAAAGAAGCCACGTAAAAAAAATGCCACGGAAATAATCGAAAGAAACTGTTTACTTTTTTCTTCAGTGTTTTTTGTTTGTTTTGTTTTTATAGGTTGGGGGGGGGTTGAGGCTTAATGGTGCGTCGACAACTAGGTCATTAGTGCCAATCTCTGTCACAGTGCAGTGGTTCGGGTTGTCACTGGACCACGCATTAGAAATATTAAACAAGCTAGGTTAGGTAAGAAATTTCACTAGGAAACGGTTTTTTCCTCAGTTTTTTTTCCTCGGATTGTTAATTCCTTCTGTTATTTACCTACGGTGATCTTTGAGGTTTTTTATTTTTTTTTTATTTTCACGGCATATTTTTTCCATTGACTGTTTACTGTCCATTCCTTTTTCCCTGGGCTTTCGTTCTGCGGAAATCTTTTTCTTTGTTTTTTTTTTTTTGGTTGGCTGTTTTTTTTTCCAGTTTCTTTTCCCCCTAGGATTGTCTTTCCACAGCTTTTTTAATTCGACGTGTCACACGTCGAATTAATGCGGTTGTGACCAAAAAATGGGGGTACCAGATTTACGTCAGCGACATCTCCTCAAAAACCAGACACATTTGTTCAATTCTGATCCGACGAAATTCAAGTATGCTGGTGGGTAAGTTGCAGTGTGCTCGTACACAAGGTATTATGCTGTAGTTAATTTAGTTAGGGTGGTTTTAGTTCGCTATCCTCTAAAAAGGTCTCTGAGCGAAAAACTGTCGTCAAATAGTATACGATCAGTGGCTGACGTCAGCGCTTCCTCAGCGTAAAGGTGTGCGCTTAACGCCGATCATACGAAAAACTGCGGCGTGTAACTGCGTATTTCGGCAAGTCAGCTCTTCAACATTGCGGTCGGTTAGAGGCTATCGTGTACGTCGAGATGGCTCCTTCTCTTATGGCGCAGAACAACACAAAGTGAGTCATCACTTACCTTTGGGGTGATCTGGATGGTACACCGAATTTCTACGATTGAATCTGGATGGTACAATGAATGCGATGCTCGTATAAGACTTTTGCTGTTAATTACTGCGCCATCCTCGCTGCTTTTCGGGTGCGATATATTACAGTATTTTACTACGCGTATTTGTGGTGTTGTTTCCTATTGAACGAGTGGGCAAAGCGAATGATGTCCTGTTTTCACAATGGCGGACTGGCCAGAGGGAGGGAAGGGCTTGATATTCCTAAAGGCCTCTGACTTTCAGATTTTTTTTAAATCCGTAACAGGAAGACACACGTAAGTTTTATTGGTGCGACACTAGTTTTACCACAGATTTAAAATTACAAATTATAATAATAAAGATAATTATAAAACGCTAGTAAAACAAGTACTGTGTATTGAGCAGCCTAACAAATATTGGCCACACGAAATTGCAGTGTTATATTCAATATGGACTTTGTCACAATTTTCGTGTGAATATTTCAACTTTTGTTAATACACCTAAAAAGTGTAAATAAATTTAAAGTAGTCAACCTGACGTACCCTCAGTGCAATATGATTTCTCCTATTTTCGTCGCACACAAGATTCTGGCTCATTTGCCGTATCGTTAGCAAAAGTTACGAGACAATTTTTTTTAATATAATGTGCAATATAGTAGATATTCTTCAATACACCTTGCATTTAGATTTTTTAGTAGTGTCCTGTTGGTATGTCTACCGTTCCAACTTCATACGTCAATTACAGATTTTTTTTTATTTTACCATACGACACGTCGATTTACTAATGCAGTGTTAGTGCATCTTGTTATTCCTAAATTCAAAGTTTCTGAATGCATTTCTTTAAAACAAAATCAATTTTAAAACTGTTGCTCTATTTATAACTAAATGGCGTAATACTTTTAAAGTCAGTTGATAGGTTTTGTCATGCATAATTATACTTTTCCTATCCTGTACTGGGACTGAAGAAGCCACCAAATTTTCTTGGCCTATCCAGATTCCACGAATAGTGACTTGCAGTATTATGTGTTTGACTAACTTTATTCTGTGTTCAACAAATTTTATTTTTTCAGTTGCATTGCAGACACAGTATTGTATTTATTTTACGGGTATTATTATTCGTTTATTAAATTTAACAACTTCATAATATTCAAGGATTTCCCATAACCAGGCATGATTAATAGATGTAGACTTCTAGTTGCCCCTTCCAAACTGTCTAAATTTCATTGTCCAATACTGTACATTGGGCCGTAGCCAGCTACCCCACAGTCCCCGCACGTGCAGGGGTTTTGCCTACTGGGCCGAAGAGCACAAAACACGATGAAGCCTTTATAGTGAACTATAGCGTTGATTTTTGTTCCAAAAAATTCGTGCTAAGTTCAGTTCAAGAGAACCATGTAGCGTAGAAAGGTTAAGGTTTCAAATTAAAGAGCATTCTTTCTAATTCCTGAAGGCCTAAGCGACGTGAAAATGGCTTGCTTATGTATAAAGCTTACAGTTTGGCAGCAGTTAATGATTACGTTTAAAATTTGTTTGCCAGCTAACAACAAAATTGTAAGCCCAACACGATAAAATGGTTACATTATTGAGAAACGTAATTGAATACGTGGTCATAAAATAAATCGTGCTGATTGTTAATTTAAGAAAAAAGTGGTAAACAAATTAAACTAGTTATGTTAAAAAAAACAAGCTTAATGGTATTAAAACACAATTTCAATTTCAATGGCAACGAAGCGCCATCCTCTGCCTCAGTCATGAAGCATAGACCTTTTTCCTAGTTCACGTATGGTTACTAAGTTGGCAGTGGTGTCTGCAAACTTGGAGTGTAGAAGACACTTTTTTGGGGTGAGGGTGATCCACCCATGGAACTCCTTGCCCGAGCAGACCGTGAGTGCATCCTCTGTGAAAAGCTTTACAGCTCTTTTAAGGAATTCATGTCTCAAGCGCTTTTTGAAACGACCAGAATTTGTGCTGGATCCGCTGGTTAACACGCGCGTTTGCTAACTCCTGTTAAAGACTGGACAGGAATAAGCGGCCTTGCCCTTCCTGCTCCATGACATCTATGTATGGTTAAACCTCATATTATTATTATTACATTGCGCTCGACAGAAAAATGTGTGTTTAAAATAAATTCAATTTAACAGGGATTTGCTTTAATTAATTTTTTTTGAAATTTGCAAATTTCCTTGTAATTTTACTTGCGATTGTTTCTGTGAGTAAAGTACTTTTTAATTGTAGCGAATGGGATTTTCTTTTCTTTATTTTTTGTAGAGCCTGGGGGGGGGGGACCCTCTTCATTTTAATTCTAGTGCGGGGGTCTATAAAATTTCCTGGCTACTGCCCTGATTGGGTGATTGGATTTCTACAGTGTATCATGGATAAGAGGCCGCAGAAGCTACGTTGTATTGCCGCCGTACAAGTGGCTTCCCCATCATCCAGAGTTACCACATGCGTTTTTTTTTTTGCGTTGTTATTTGGAATCTAAATACATTAAAAGCCTTTATTTTAGCTACTTTGCTTGATGGCCAAATAAATGTTTTTAATTCTTTTTACTTGAAATCTAATTATGGGCTTTGTCCCCCCCCCCCCACCAACCAGGGTTGCCACATGCATTTTTTTTACTTTTGCGTTTTTATTTGGAATCTAAATACTGTAAAAGCCTTATTTTAGTTATTTTGCTTGATGGCCAATTAAATGTTTTTTTTCTTTTTACTTGAAATCCAATTATGGGTTTTATTATTTATTTTGATCTCCTCCTCCCACCAACTAGAGCTGTCACATGCTTTTGTTACCTTTTGCATCCTTATTTGAAATGCAAATAAACCTTTCTTTCCTGAGGCCAGAAATAACTTTCTTGATTTCTTTACTGAGGATAAGGGTTATAGTGACGAGAAATGGCTGTTGGACTTAACAAAAATTAGACGTGTAGCATTTTTTTTGAAAAACCCTGTATAAAATCAGTGAAATAAACGATCCTCTTACCTGCTCTTCCAGTTAAACCGTCCCGTACAAAAAAAAATTTTGCAAATGGCAAATGCAGCTGCAAAAACTTTTTTTTATATGTGCAGGTTAGCCAGCTAAAAAGAAAATCCGTCCGGACAATTTCAAAAACCAACTTTTGCTTTTTGGAAAACTAGGTTACCCAAACAGTATATAAACCAGGATTTTCTGTGGTTTAAATCAGTGTTCCCTCGCACGGCTGAGGGAGCACTCACCCTTCCCTAGCCTCCCAGAGCTAACTAAGTACTCTGGAGGGGGTCAGGAAGCCAATTAGGTCTTCTTTTTACTAACACAAGCGCTTCTCTAGCCCCACGGAGCTAACTAAGTACTGTGGGGGATCAGGAGGCCAAGTAGGTCTTCTCTTTAACTAACAACACAAGCGCTTCCCTAGCCCCACAGAGCTAACTAAGTACTCTGGGGGGG